>JAJQOW010000596.1:0-96988 GCA_037975125.1 Latrodectus hesperus | reverse complement strand
ACGACAACAACAACACATACTGGAAGTAGTGTATAAAGGCACAGTTGCGGTTAAACAATTACGCCGTCACTTCATACGGACTATTCTGCGCTCGAAAGAGTGTTTAGTAAATATAGTAAAAATAATAATATTATTTTATTTGGGATTTGTTTAAAGATTTAATTTCGTTTACTCGTGATTAATATTATTCCCATGCTATATATTTACTTTTAGCAAAACATTCAAATTCATTATCAAAAATAGCATTTTTATTTATAATATTTATTTATGTTTATATATGTTTAGATATTTAAATTTCATAGGAAAATTTAGTTCTATCATATTTTTCTTAAATAATAGTAAGATGTTTGCGTCATTCAGCATTAATAAAATTGAATATAAACTTTAATTTTCATTTATTGTTATTAGTTTTAATAAAACTGAAGCTTTAAAGTAAAAAAAAATTAAAACTGCTCACAATTTTATTATTTAAAGAAATTTTAAAATAATTAATGTGTTTAAATGCTTATGGCAAAAACATTTTTTGCAAGATAATTTTTTTACTGCTTCAGAAATATGCAAGAGGATTGGAAGATCTTGAAACTTGTAAAATTCCATTAAATTGAGCCCAGAATTACAGAATTGAACATATAAATAATAATTATATGAATGTGTATAAAAGTTTCCTAATATTTATGTGCAGAAAGTAATCACAAGTGTGAAAGTACACAAGAAAAAGCAGAAAATAATAGTATTATATTAAAAATATTTATAAGCAAATCTAAATTATAAAAAAATATCGTAAAATAAATTTGAAATTGCTTAGAGAATTTAATTATTATTTGCAAATGAAGTGACAAGCTATTTAATTTTAATATCTATTTATGTTGAATTGTTCAAAAAGAACCAACTTTTCTTAGATACATTACTACCACAAGTATATACATTTAAAAAAATACCTTATGTGTTTTATCAATTTTTTTAATTACTGTGATATAGGGAAAAATAATGCCATTATTTTTAAAGCCGAGTTTCTTACCAAAAACAAGTAGCCCTTTCAAGAATTTAAAAAAAAAGCAAAATTCTTAAATTGTTTTAAAACTTTTTAGATTATAAAAATACTGTATAATTGTAATATTTCCAATAATCTAATTATCAGCAGAAAAAATTCCATGTTTACTCATAACTGAATTAAGTAAAGTCATCCGCATAAATTTCACTAAATAATATGTAGCAAAATATTATTGCTTATTAAGATGAATGAGCAGTCATCTAACTGTAAACGAACCGCTTTGGTTTTTGAATGTTATGAGAGACATAAAAATGCTACTTTGTGTAAATGGAATTTTACAGCATTTATCTTTACTATTAAATATACTTTTATTCATCATTATAATTTTTTGTCTTGCGAATATTAAATTTTGCTTAGTGTATATTCATAAAATATATTTTACAATTTAAACTTTTTCAGCATTTAAATAAACTACCTTAATTAAGGAGTGGTCGATAAGTTAGAGTCGATAAATATCGATAAGTTATGATGGATTTTGTTAGATAAAGTCGCATTTCCAAATGGATGACAGTCTTCTGTAATAGCCTCTTTATTGTTTTAAGTCGTTCCTTTGATAAATTGGCACAGTTTGTGCGACAACATGTTTTATAAATGACCTGTCGCCCACAAAGATTGCTTAAGATGAGACCATCGTTCCTCCAGGAGAAAAAGGTTAAGGGCCTATTTTATTTCCTTCAAAACGTTTCATTTCTGATTTTCCAGTTTCTCCACAGGGTAACTTAAAAAAAAAAATTGAAACTAGCTAAATGCAATCAATATCCATTTTTTGTTGAAAGAAAAATAATATCAATTATTATATATGTTGTGGTGAACTCGGTAATTTTCGAAGAATCCCGAGGAAACCCAGATTCGTTTTTCAAATAATTGAATGACAGAGATAAATTCAAAACAAAATACAATAAACTTAATAATTTATTTTAGTAACTTAATTACAAGAGAAATTTACATTTACAATCAAAACATTCTTGATTAAACAATAGAGATTCTAAAATTACTATTTGTTTTATGACAATTACACATTAATATCATCACTGACTTTGACCAGACTCAAGAGGAACGAGAGATCAGACTCACCCCTTTTATAAGTAACCGTTGGTCCCCTAACGTCAATGGCATTACCGGCTCAGGATCTCGCTTGACTTGCTCCTCGCTCATGAGCTTTCCCTCTTTCCTCTCTGTCTCTGGTATCTCTCCTCAGACTCTATCGTTTCTATTCTGTTCGTCTATTTGGCGGACATCTGCAGCTCCATTCTGGAAATTCGAGGCAGGGTTCCTTCTGGAATACGATGTTTCTATTTTGTATACAACTAACATCGTTTTAGCGTCTTCTTATGCTCAATGAGGACCTAGTCCTCAATTGTGGACTCCTTTTCTATGTCGTGCTTCTCTGGGGCTTCTGTGTGTCTTCTCTGTGTTTTGATGCAGTTTTTAACTCTTCATAATTTTCGGCTTAGCTCCTCCTCTTTACACCATTGGTTTTCCAAAGTTCTGTAGTTCCTCCTATACTTCTATGGGATAGGTCAGAAATCTCTCCCCTCATTCCCGACTGGTCAGATTTACAAATAATACATATCATAAAACCATATACTTTGCCTGCAATTTCCTCCAGATCACTCATCCCTTCCGAAAGGGAAAATTTATTCTTTTATTGCACTTGTTTCATTGTGCCAATTTTTATTACATCCTTTCCTTTATATTATTCCCGCTTAGTTTGAAAGGAAAAGAGGAAACTCTTAAATTTAAAGTGCAATAAAAATACGCACATCTATTTTCTCAGGGTTTGGTTATGTCGTATTACACTACGACAATATACAAGTGTTTGCAGAGAAAGCCTTTTATAATTTAAATATATAAATACCATATGATATTTAATTTTTATATATTTAAAATTTTTTCTTTTAATTAAGTCATATTTATTTCATAAAATATTTACAAATAAATTCATATACTATTACATTGTAGCATAAATTTATTATTGCCTAATTTTTGTGAGTTTTAAAACTCTGAATTTTCGAATGAAATCAAAATTCTATGAGTTTGTTTTACAGAAAAAGAATAACCAGATGCTTCTAAATACGTATTTATCTTAAATTCAGAATTATTTTGTATGATACATTTAGAGAATAGATTTAAAACTATATTAGTACCATTGCCAATTAAAGTATTCGCAAAGTTACTCAAATGAACTATTCAAAAACTGTTAGTCATAGTGGTTTTATAGAAATTTTGTAAAATAAATTAGGGTATTATACCAAGACCTCAGCGTGCGTAGTAAAGAAACTCTCATTTCAAGTGGTATTGTTTATATTGGGTCATTACAGACAACTTCTGTTCGCAAGAGGACCATTATATTTGTTATGATGTACTGGAATTATTGTTGCAGCAAATTTGTATGATTAAAATAAGTTAAAATAACTTTCTTTCAGAAGATATATGTAAATCTCTTCTGAATTTCACAAATGACAAGACGAATTTTAAAACGCTTACACATCGAGTAACATATTTTTTTCAGACAAATCTTTTAAATTTCAGAAATAATTAAGTAACAGAAGTTTTTTTTTGCAAGGAAATTATCAAAATGTACTTAGTAGCATGACAGAGCGAGGAGAACAGCCAGAAGAAGGCCGGCTAAATTGACCTCATATCCTAATGGCTCAACTTTTACAGCGTTGCATTTGTGGGTGTTTTGCAAGTTTTCTTATACGATCTTCAGACGTAGCATATTTTTATTGGTTTTTTCACTACAAAAAACGTTTTTCTTGAATAACAAAAAAATAATCTGTCTATAAAATAACATATCTAACAGCTTGCAAATTTGTCTTTTCTTCACTAAATTTATTTAGAGATGTATCAAAGATTCCTAATTATGTAAATATGTCTGATGGGTGAACAAATCAAAATTTCTATTCCAAAACAAACTAATCAAGACTAAGAGAAACTTCATTTTAAGGAATCCATCATAAAACGTCACGAACAACTACAACCAGAAAGTCAAGATTATCTCAACAAAACATTTTTTTTTTTTTTTTTTAGAATTCTATTTAAAGTTTCATCACACTGACAAAATTCTTATAAATATTTGTGCTGTTGAAATAAACATAATAATATTAATACAATTGAATAATGAATTAAATGATAGTTAATAGAAAACTATTTTATTTTATTAATGAAAAGATTCATCTACGAATAAACATAAAGATTAGATAATTATGTAACTTGCTTTCAAGAAAATGCTTCGCTGATGTTTGAAATATAAAACAAAACAAATTAAGCCATTCACCTGTCATAAAACCTTTATTAGTTATCTGCAGCATTACAACTCACTATCTCAAAATTTCTGTTATCATAGTACCAACCGAAAACATAAAACGCGTGTAAATAAATTAAACTTATTTTAGTTAATATTATCTTAAATAAAATATTTAACTACACATACAAATGAAAGCATTTGGTAATAAATTTTATCTATTTAAGCCATATATTTATTTTAGATATTCAACTCACATTCTTCATGTTTTATAAAATCTCTTCCTCTGAAACTGCGTATTATCAAATATCGCAGAATTTTTCGTTAACATTTAAACATTTCTCATGCACACTTATTATTTTTTAAATATAAGTAAAACTCTTCCTTTATGCATGGAATTTTTAACACTGGTATATAATTTAACTAATCCAAGTACAATAATAAGCAAGACACTGGAGTAATCATTAAAAATGACATTTTACAAATTTGACTTTGTTGACTTTTTTTTATCAGATTAATATCCATCGAGAAAATTATTGTTCATTGACATTAATTCAGTGCAATTATTTATAAAAAAATAATAGAAAAATTTGAATTACTTGAATTCATTAAATAAAGTAAATATTGATCATATGCTAATCTAGAAATTTTCACTATAGTTTTCTATACCAATTACGTTATAATATATTTTCATTTCCAATTTTAATATGATATTAACAAAATTTAATTTAAAAATTATTACTTTTTGTTTGAATGAAAAAAAATTAAGACAACTTTTTAAATTAAAAAAATATGAATTAAATTTAAAATCTTAATCTGAAATATACTAATTAATAAAATCTTTTATTTCTCCAGTCGTTTATGTTTATCCAGAAATGGAAATTACTTTCAACAAGCATACATTACTCTATTATTAATTTTGCACTGATTCTCAAAATTAACATCAGCAAATCAATAGGTAAGTAAATAAATTTTAATCGTGAATATTTTATTCACCGAGATTTTTTTCATTCAAATTATTATTTTTTTATCATTTCCAAAAAGAACTAAAATTTTAATTACTTTTGTATTTAAGTCATTAAGAATGATGAAATTCAATCATTCTTAATGATTTAAATGTAAAACTAAACTATTTTGTAAACTATGTAAAACTGAAGCATATTTTATTATAAAAATAATACAACAGCATATTTAAACAATAAAAGAAATATTCCTTAGAAATTTTATCGAAAATTTTTATCATGAAATCATTCAATCATAATCAGATATTTAACATATATAAAAAAATTAAATATTAATTTAGATTTAAAGATAATGTTCGCATCATTTATTATTTCCAAAATGGAACAGAAATATACAGTTGATGCAAAAAATATATCAAAGTTTTCATCTAATTTTGAACCAAGATAAAAGTCTTTCATTCATAAAATACATCTCAACATATTCTTCTCTATCTCTTCGACTGCTCTTCTTATTTAAGAGGACTCACGTCATTCATTATTTTTTAAAAAAATGTCTCTTCACCCCCCTTCAATGCCTTGTCAGTTTCCCTTTTTAGGAACGTTTTGACAGTGAGAATCTCTGAAGTTGAGTTGGAAATGCTGGTCCGAAAATCAATTCCAGTTTTTATTTCATCGGACACACTTTTCTAACAATTTTTATTTTTCTAGTTATCACTGAAAATGCAATTAGCACTCAAGAAAAGAAATTTAATGCTTCATCACATTAATTTTTCAACTTAATCTTCGTTTTCATAAAAATATTAAAATAAATGCAGTGTAAAATCATCCTATAAATAACATCATGTACTTCAGATACTTCAGTAAATGCATTGAATATAAATATAATAATAAATAAATTATGTACTAATTTAGTTAATCATATTTTATTAAAATATCTTTTTGGCCTAATAGTTAATTTTAGAAGTTTGCACTTATAATTTACTCGTCAGTTATTTTTTTGTTATTTCAGATTTATTACCTAATATTTTTTATACAAAGTTTTATTTTAGTTTCACAGTTTTGAGTTTCCTAAGCACTTTTTCTCTTCCTATGCCTTGTATAGGATGATGTTCTTAAACCATCAGTGATGATTAATGTAAGTCATTGGGAAGTTTACAGGGCACCTGTCAGCGTAACTATCCTTCAATTATAAAGAAAGCTATTTCCAATATATAAATTAAAATTTGTTTTGAATTGTCCCTTAAAATATTTATATAAGCAACATGTTTCCTTTTGCTGTCAATAAATATCAAATTATTTAGCAGACTATAGACAAAACTATAGAACAACTCGTTAGCCACACTTAAAATTAAGTTCTTCATTTTTTCTTCTTTAGTCAACCTATTATACTCTCATCGTAACCAATAATGTTGATTTTACCTTTAACAGCAAGTAAGACATAATTAAAAATAATTTAAATTTACTTAGCATTGTTGGTTCAGTATAGCCTAAGAGTTGAATTTTTGCAATTATAAGAATTTTTCTTCGAGCAAAACACTTTACAAACCAACCAACTTAGGTACTCGTTTTGGAGGAATTTGAAGAAAATTTTTCAATAAATTCTGTAGAAATGTTTCCGTTATTCAAACATAGCTTGCTTGATTTTTTTCTAAAACAACTCTACTCACATTGAGTTAACTTTATCTGTTGGTTTTTATCTAAATTATTAATTGATGAGATTTTCTACTCTAAAGCATCTCATCTCATAGTTTAGTGTAAAATTTGGTAAACTTGCAAACTGAGCAATATTTCGAATTGATTTAATATTTTTGTAGGGAAAAATAATTCATTTTCTAATGGTATAAATTCTTTCTCTCTTTTTGTGTGGTGTATTTTGAAAAAAAATTAAAGCATGAATGAAAGAAATAAACAAATATAGTAAGAAAATTATTTATAAATGTTACCTAAACAGAAGAAATATAACAGTTAATAAGTTAATTGCACCAATTTATATATAGACGTTTTGGTGCACGATTATTCCATCTATCATGTCGTGCAATTACGTTTTTATAAGAGAAATACGCTTTAGAAAATCCTGGTTTAAAAAATATCTTTTTTTGATTTCATTCAAAGGCCCTTTGACATAATGGGAAAAACTGTTGGACAAAGTATCCATTTTCAAATCCAAACTCTTTCTATAAATTACTAAAGAGTAAGAACAATTTTGAAATTCATTGTATACATTTCTCTTGTGCAGTTCGGTCTTGTTGGCTAGGATGTTCACACTCGTTATCAGAAGGCAGTGGGTTCAAATCCAGATCCAATCGAAGATCCATCGTGTTTGCTAAAGATGGCTGGGACACGTAAAATATGTCACTGTCACAATGTCTTACATGTGAAATGATGATAAGTCTGAAGGTGACAGGCTATGTCTGGGGGATTTTCTGCTTGTTCCCTGCTTCTGAATGACGAAAACACTCTTTCGACACTACGATGACATACTGTGTGGTGCCATCAATTCCTCTGTGTGTAATGCTGAAATGTCAAAATTCTAGTAGCCTGGCATTTCTCTTGTGCATTATAAATACTTTGTACTTGTCTTCATTTCTGCCAATTAACTCACGGTCAAGGGATCTTATATTTGAATCCCAACCAAATGAATACAAAATATTGTGTGAGTCCTTTGAATTTGTTGGATTGAGATTTTAATATTCTCACAACAAACTGCGCTATATTTGGTACGGGTAAAAAGGATAAATTAATCTATATAAATAAAACACATTCTATATTTATCCACAAACTTTTAGTCTGGAATTTAATTCAAAATAGTTTACTGTAATATATTAATATAAGTGGGTTGAATTTAATACATAGTTAAAAAGGCATGGAATCTAGTGATGTTTACATTAGAATTTTAACAGCCTAATACTGATAAAGACAATGTTTAATTTCAAAATTTTAATATAAAAGCCTTTGTAATTATTTAAGTTATAATCAATACTGGTTTTTACTTACTATAAGATTGCTTATGCCATGATGTACAATGTTCCAGAGCTCTACTCATTTAAATAACTGTCATCAATGGAATTCTTGGCATCGAATTCTTGCTTTATTTACATAGTCAAATCTTTATTTAAAAATTGCTGATATTTTCCTTTTCTTTTTTTGAAAAACGTATTGTTTAATCTTTCATGCAGCAGGGTGTTCGTCTTTCCAAAGATTTTTGGAAAGCATTGTAGTGCATATTAAACGAGCTCCGGCATACCGAATATGTTATTTCTTACAGAAAATTTTTAAGCGTTGTTCATTCAACTTATTTTCTGCTGATCCACACGTGACTTTTCCTCACTTGCTGCAAAACAACATTTTGAACAATATTAATGTATATTTAATTAATTCTTTTATAAAAGTAACAAATATCATTACTTTGTAAACCGCATTTTCCGCAGAAATCAGTTGATGCGTTTTCATATTGAATACCACGTTCCACTAAGTCATAAGTTAATGGCATCTTTCCTATTGCAGTGAAAATTGTATTGTTGATTACTTTAGCCTCACACCTATCAAATCTGAATGTCAAGACTAACGTTTGTGATAAACAAAGTTCAGCACATAATTAATTGCATTCAAAGTAGAGATATAAAAATAGAAATACTTTTCAGAATAGATGTATGTAGAACTGATGCTCTATCAGGATGTTTTACAGAATAGGACAAATCTATATCAGCGAGTTTTAAGCTTGCTTCAAACAAAGTGCCAAGGTGCCCATTGATGGCAGCTGTAACAAGTAAAACAACACACTTGTTATTCAGAAGGAATTATAACACTTATGTGGTGTGAGTCTGAGAATCTTCTGTTTGCTACCAATTTCCAGTTGAGCCACTTTCATGAATTATACTTTTCTACCGTATTCCCATGATAAGATTATCAAAAGCTATACACTTCTGTTTCTGTGTTGAAGCTTTAATAGGATACCTGAATTTCAACATTAACAAATATATGACGCAAAATTTCATAGGACGTATAATCTTCTGACTAAAAATTAGAACAATAAATTTCATCAATATACATCAAAAATTCTTTTCAACAGCATAAGCCATTTTTATGATACTAGTTGTTTTTAACCAATATGTAATTAAAGCTGGTGTGTTGTAATATGTAATCATATATGCTTTAACGGTTCAACGTAATCTTATATTTTAATCTCATTGAGATATGATGAATAATCTATAAAAATACATCATTAAACAACTCTACATTTTCATAAGGACATCTGAAATTAAAAGTATGGAATACTGCAAATTGTTCTCACAGAAATTATCTTAAAATGCCTCCTCTTAGATTACATTTTCATTTTACTCATTTAACTGTATTTTAGAGTTCAGAGTTTTATTAATAAATAACAACTCTCTTTCCTTCATTATCATTTCTAACTCCGGATTTGATTTCGTATAAACTTATACATTTTCGAACATATTCCTAAATAGAAACTAATGATTTTCTATTGAGCATTTAATAAAACAATATGAATTTCTTAAAGAATCACTCAACTCAGTAAATAATTAATGTGATCTGGAAACGCTTGAAACAAATAAACTTGAAACAAATGAATCACTCAACTCAGTAAATAATCAATGTAATCTGGAAACGCTTGAAACAAATAAAATTTTGAATTAATATATTTTATCTAGAGCTGTAATTTCATTGTAAAGAAATAATCAAACACTTTCAAAATGGACCTTTACCAAAAGTGACGTCGTTCATTTCATCTTTAAGAAACTGACATGGTTCATCGGAGTAAAAGTCTTCTGCTTCAGATTCTTAAAAATTTCCAGTAATCTTTGTCTCGGACACAAAATGGCATTGCTTCAGTTCGTCTTTAAGAAGCATTCAAAATCATGAACAACAACGGCCCTATTAATCCTGTGTTGTCCTGTGATCCGACGTCGTGCCGCTGAGGAATTACTCCAGAGCCTTTCTGAATGATGTACAAAAAATGGAGTTAATTCTTCCGAATTTCAATTTTTCTTATGGAAATATAATTTGCAATATCCTGAAACCTACAATAAAGTCCTTGAATAATGAATGTTCATTAATTGAAACATATGCATGACTATACCATGGAATTTCTCTGTACTCTCTGAAGAATATTAGGGACGTATGCAAATTTTTAAAATGCTGTAGCTTATGGAAAAGAAAACTTTACGCACAGTAAAATTGCTTGATTCGTTTTGAAATATCTTAGACTTGAAATTTAGGGATTTTATGTAGTTATTTTTATATTCTTATAGATCATAGCCTAAATGGTTATTAAGAAAATATTTGTTTCAGAAACATTAAAATTTTTATGAAAATATTTATTTAAACACCAGAAGGAACTTTCTCATTTTTACAACTGTGTTTAGGCATAGGTAAATCTGTTGATTTACCTATGCCATTCAATTAAAAATTAAGTAATAAATATTAAAATTTTGTAATTATTATACTATTTGAATAATTAATTAAATAAAATTATATCAAGTAAAGATAATATGCTAATTTACATAACTTAGATATTTGCTAATATTTACTTGATTTGGAAATTCTAATATTTATTTTGATTAGCATTACGTTATGTTAAAGTTTCAGTATAATTTCTTATCCCCTTTTTCATATTCTGCTAATTAAAATAATTTCTAATACTTTGATTCCGGGAAAACTTCTCTTCATCTGTCCTTAATTAAAGTGAATGTAATTTTACCGAACTTCATTTTTATCCATTAAACTGCTCAAAATCGCCTTTAGATGGGAAACAATAAAAATATAATTTTGCCTGGCAAAAAAGTCCCTGACTCCAAGACAGTGCTATATTTCTAAAACCAGATAGTATTAGTATACTATAGAAATAATATAGATTATTTCTACAGTATACTACTACAATACATAACAATAGGTTATTTCTAATGTTATGGATGGTCCGAAAAAATATGGGTGAACGTTTAAATAATTGTGAGAAAATTTGCGTCTTCCTTCAAAAGTTAAAATCAAAGGTATCACAAATATCGAAGAAAAACAATTTAAAATGATGATAAATTTTACATGGAAAATACTGAAAATATTTTCTTTATAAATGGTGTGTGTGTGAGTTATGATTAAAGCATTCTTTTTTTGATTTTAAAGAATATTACATTGTTTGAAAACTACTTTTACATAGTCGTTCTATTAATTTGGAAATTTGATTAACGTATAAAATGTAATGTGTAAATACTGTTCCAATTATGATATAATTAAAAGATATATAAGATTTCAGACAGTTTATATCTTTTCCCTTCGGTATTTTGTTTACTTGAAAGGATGGCTAAGCAAAACCAACAATGCCTTATGATCTAATACCTCATAGAGAATTGAACGATTTCAACAGAGTCATTAAATGTGAAACTAGTCGTAATACAATTGTTATAAAGGGCCATCCAAACCAACAAAAAATAATTTGTAGAAACCAGAGGGAATACCTAAACTAAAAGGCAACTCTTGAACGCTAATATGCATAAGAATGCAAGGCTCCATGGCAGGTACCGGTTCCAAGGAAAATATAATTTATTTTTATAAATTGAAGCACACAGAGCTCTTTTCCACATCACTACAGATAAATTTGACAGTCAGCTGGTCCATGAGGTTAGACTCGCAATGTAAGCTCAAAGTTCTTGGCTGGAGCCAATTATGATCATCATGGTATGTCGATATCACTTTGTGTTTCATGAAGAATTTCATTTCAATACTTAAACAAGTAAAGAAATGATTCGTTTACGAGAGTTTCAGGATCATTAGCTCTAATCAGTTTTCATGCATATAATCATTTTTTTCAGGATATAACTAGCAGTAGTTCGCTTCTATCACATTTCTTATAAGCGTGATACTAATCTGATGACTTCTTACAGTCAAAAGGATTTAGATTCATGAAAATTTATGCTGAAGACATTTTTAGCGAGGATAAGTCTTTTTATGATACTATATTTCTAGTACTGTTTCGCTTTTGTAGCAAAATCATCAAATGTTTCTAGAGGAGGATATATATATTACTCAGTTTATAACTATTCCAGGGCACTTGAAACCATACTAGATCATTAACAACAAATTATGAATATATCAAAATTATAGTATGAAATGAGCGATGACATTAGCATAACTGCTTTTATCGGAAATTGAGTCACTGCAGCAAATTAAGTTCTTTCGCTCAACTCTGAATCTTTTTGAATACATTAATGGGAGAACCAATGTCCTAGTTATTATTTTATAATAGCTTGATGCCTGGATTTTTAATCAATTTACGTATTTTCTTTTTACAAATTTACTTGTTATTATTCTAGAATATTCATAATTATCTGCCGGTAAGATATTATAAGCTATTACACAGATTTCTATTTTGTTAGGAAATCCAATTCAGTTTTCTACTTAAAAATATTACTGGTCCTACATTTTTTATTGGGAAGTGCATCATCTCAAAACCAGGACCCTTATATTTACACATTTAAACATTAAGTGTATCTTTTTAACTGTCAAACATCTTGAAAAATACATTATATTATGTTTTATTTATTTTTTCATGTATTTAATTTCAATATGTAGTCGTTTTTTTAATGTTTCAAAACAGTTTTTTTCATATAATTTTTATTCAAAAAATTTGACAACAAAAACTAAAAATTATACCTAAATTTTCAACTTTTTTAATACTTTTGCTGGAAAAAATAAAAGATAGAAACTAAAATACAGTATTTTTATTCAAAGCAATTTAACTTTATGTTAAAATTTTAATATTAAAGTCATTTCTTATTTCTGAATGTATAGTTTAAGTAAAAAATAACTTTAAGTTATTAAATATGTATTTTAATCATATAAAAATAATTAAATACATATATTTTCACTGTAAAAATTTAGTTAGAATATTCTTCTAACCATACAATTTTATGCATGGAAGTAAACATGAGAAGCAAAAAATAAAAGTGATGCATGTTGCTTAAAAATAGGACCTCCCGTAATTTACTGCTGATTCGTATATAATATCAAAAAAATATTCCTTGATTATTTGTATTGCTCTTTTGTGTTAATATGAATGTTGTTTATCATTGGTTAAAATCAATATATTTTGGGCCACAATAAAAAAAAATAAAACATATGTGAATAACAAGAATAGTTTTTAAAAGTAATATAACTTTCAGAAAAATTATAAAAAACAATCTCTCTCTCTCTCTCTCACACACACACACATTTATATATATGGAGGTGTGTATGTAGAAATTATTAGAAAATGTGACAAATTTATAACACCTCATTCCATAAATACACAATTATATATTAATATAAATATTTTACTTTAAATATATATGAAGATTAAATACATTTTTAAAAAAAATTGTCGGGGTGATTTGAGTGATTCTCTTACCTGTATTTCAATACAGATTTCGGGTATTAAAATTATACAAAATATAAATTTCCTAAATGAAAGTAAGGTAAAATATTTTGATTTAGGCTCTATTGATTAGATTGTTTAAATTTCTGACATTCTCTTGACACTCGGAATTCTAATCACGCTTGTGCTAGGGTAAGGTTAAACCAGAATTAAAACTTTTTTCTTTCCTTCATATATAAGTTATCAAATTTATATATTATTTATTATTTATATAACATCTGCTATTATCAAAAATAAACTGTATTTACAATTAACAGATTGGTCTCATGAAATGAGAGTCATTGAATAAAATAGAAATGCAAGCATAAGGAAACTGGATAATGTAAAGTGGAATGAGCGTATTACATGAGGTTCCAATACATAATGCTGAAATATCTCTGGGTATATATCAGAACTACGGAATTCAATAAAAATGAGGCAGTTTAGATACACCAGTGAGACATGTGATATATGACACACATCTTCTCCTCCTCTTTCAGCATTACTGAGGTCGAATGAATACAAGAAATAGAAACGTTTGAGAAAAAGAACAACAATAACAAACAGAAAAACACTATACAAATCAAATAACTACAAATACAGGTGAAGAGAAAATTGGAAACTAAAGAAAGGAGTTGAAAATAGCTTCTTTCTGCAGTGCCTTCCAGAAAATCCTTCGCTCGAATTTGACAGATACATCGAGAGTGAAGCAAATAAATGTGTGGATTGTGCTTCCTTTAGACACAGTATTCGTGCATATTTTTTCTATTTTCCTGGATTCTTACCTTTTCTAGATTCTATTTTCCTTTATTTATTTGTAAAGAAATAATTTTTGAGGATGTTTTGGTGGAATGTGTTTTATATATATTCCTTAACTAAAATTTCCTTCAGCCTCCGAGTATTCTACCATTGTTATTCCATTTAAAAAGATTTTGTTTATCCAAACTCCATTCGGATAATCAAAAATTTGGTTTATTGGATATTTTCCCAAAAAAAGAATCCATTTAAATTAATTATTGTGAACTGAAAATGGGAGAAAAACTATATATTTTTAAAGAAGAAAAAAATTGAACACTTTTACATGTTAAAATGTACTTAAAAGTACTATATGTTAATACAATATGTATGTATAGTGTTGTGAAGAAGAGTTCTTGCTTGCTTTGTCTTGGTCAGAGTAAGCTGTTTCACCACCTTCATTCGTTTTCAGTATTCCAAGTCGCGCATCTGTTTGATAGTAGGAATTTGCATGTGATTGCCATGGGCCTGACACTTCGTCCATTTCAACAAATTTCAGAGAGAGGGAAATGTTTCCCTAGTTGACGATCCCATGTCTGCTCCAACTTGGACATTAAGGTCATTTTCTTCCCTCGACACTTTCAATAAGTTGTCCATCATTTGCAATTACAAATCCAGAGTATGACTCCTAATCTATTCTCCTATATCTTCAGCATTAACTTCTGAATATTCCGGAATTTTCAAAAGAATGTTTCTGAATTCCCCAAGTTACTTGTCTCTCTTTCTCTCCCATTATCATCTTCTCCCTTCGCTAACAATTAATTTTCTTGTTTTATTCTTTTTCTCATTTTCCGTCGCTTCTGCTATCTAGCTTATTCTTCTGAAAAACTTTAAGTGATTCAGATAACTAGAGTTCAGATAATTGTTGGAGTTTTAATCTAATCTAATCTAACCTAACCTACCTAACTATATATATATATATATATATATATATATATATATATATATATATATATATATATATATATATATGTAGATAGATAGATAGATAGATACACAATTATAAATAAAATATTTTTAGCTATAAATCCAGAAAAATGTTTTAGTTATAGCCAAAATGTTTAAAGTTTTCAACCAAGATATTCAACTTTAAATATTTTAATTGTTAATTTACTAAATAATAAACGAAGTAAATCTTCAATAAATCACACACTTGTAAATTAAAAAAAGTTGATAAATTGTGCAGCTTGAAATTAGTAATTTTTTGATGAAATAATAAGATGTTTCTTTAGCTAGTCTTTTTGGTAAATACTTTTTTATGGGTAAAGAAAAAATCTATTTTGGATGTTCAAATTCAAAAGCAATGTCATAATCGTTTAGCAAATTAGGTGATAATTTCTTTCCCTCCATGTGAATAATGTTAAGTCGCGCAAACTCAGTAGATGAATAAAATCTTAAGTGACTCTTCTGGAGTCTCTCATCATCCACGTTTCAACATCCACGTTAAATAGCTTTATTTTTCAAAATCAAAGTATAATTTATCAAGAAACTGCTTTTCTCGGTCATTAATTTAAAAATAAATTGTCAAGAAGTACCTCTACAGGGAGTGTTGGGAATTGCAAGGAGCTGAGGCAAACCATCGATGTCACTGATAAAGTATTTGACAGAGTTAATGTGGTGATTACGTGCGCAAAGTAACATAGATACGCTTGAAATATTTCGATGTATCCACTTGTCCTGGAAGTATTTAAAGCAAATGATTTATTCCTGATTTGAAATGGGTCTTCAGAAAAATAGCCTACATTTTGATTATTGAAATTTATAAGGAAATGAATACGATTAATTCAGAAATGATGTTGAATACTTCGATACAGTATCTTACAGGAATCAGAAGGAAGAGGAGATAAAAACAAGCAATTCGGAGGCTAAGGTAATTAGTGGCATCGATCATGCACTGGCTGTTGCAGAAGACGATTTATATTGTATGAGAACTCATACAGAAGCTGATGTAGTATATCGCAAGTGACTCTTCATTTAGCTCCCGAGATGAGTCTGAGTCGTGAAGAATAATAAAGTATTTTTTTTATTCTTATCACTTAATATTTTAAATGCTGTAAATATAATGAACAATAAGTTTTATCCTTCAAGATTATGCATAAAAAATTAATGTGTCTTATAGGCTGGTGAATATTATATTCAAGCAAATGTGTGGTAAGTTGTATAATAAAAAGGAAAATATAATAAAAAAATTTAAACACTTATGTTTTTTGGTAAATTTACAATGCCTTGTGGAAAAAATTATTAGACGAAGAAGCTTAAGAAATGTTCATTTTTTAAAGGCCCTGGAAAATTGGAACGTCGAATAATTCTCAAGATTCTAAAAATGGTGAATCATAACGTTCTCTCGATTACAGACCAGAGTTTAAGCTTGCAACTGGAACAGATTTTTTCAGCTTAAATAATAATACTGCGGACCTATAAGATTACTTTTTAGATAACTTTCTGGGTCACTTTAAGATTCATTTCTTATTTTTTTCAGAATTAAAAAAGAAAACAAATATTGTTCAAGCAATAAGAAAAAGAGGGAATGAAGTGAACATTTGAAAAAATATTTTTCCTATCGAAAAAAGAAAACTCAATTTATGCAGCTGTTAACAGTGTTTATGAACAGAGAATTTCTTCATTCGGCAGAGAGAGCTTTGTGTGCGTGAGTGATGAGAAATACGATTTGTGTAACGCCTTCCTACAATAGATTGTTTAAAAATATACTCTATTAAAATATAAAATAGAAATTTTAGCAATACAACGTTCCTTTTCAACAAAAATTTAGCTCTTAGGAAGAAAAATATTGATGCTGGGGAATATCTCATCGAAATATTATGGAAAACTTGGGGGTTATTTTGGCTACACAAGTATATGCAAATAATCTCAAACATAATCTTAAATACGAATGAGAAATGTCTAATATAAAGGAAGGATACAAAGCTTGAATGATGGAAATCTTTTTGAAAGAAATTTAATTTCGACAAATAAATTTAAATTTAAAATTTTGAGTGTTCATGAGATATTTAATATCACAAAATAATATTGTGGATATGCTTTAAAGTTTATTTATCGCACACCAACCTTATTTAAAATTAGTAAAATTTAAAATTATAAACACAAAAAATGTAATAGTCTTAATGTTTTGTTGCATATTATATAAGTGTATACTTCTAAGTTTTCATTAGAAATAGAGTGTGGAAACTTTAGTTTCGCCAAATAAGAATAAATACATTTCGCTAAAGAAAAGTTTTAACCTTTAGCAATATTAATTTTTTGGATACTTTAATTTATTAAAATTAACATATATTTCTCATAGCAACATAATGTTTTGCCTCAATATTATAAAATGCAGTAATATTTATAAGAGTATTAAACCTTGAAACATTTTCTGATCAAATAATTCTTTTATAAATTCAATATCAATCATCTATTATTTTAATTAGTTTTCTAATAAAAGATCATTTCATATAAAACAAAAACAAAAAAACAGAAATTCGTAACAATTATCTGAAAAACCTATGTTTTCTTCAAAAAATTTGAACTGATTTCAAAACAGTTTATTTATTTAACAAAATATCTTTTGAAGAATTTAACTGATTCTCAAGAAGTGATGCTGATTTGTTGTTAAGATTTGTGTCTTAATGAAGCGCTCCCAGCATATAAAAAATTATATTCCTTCAAAAATTATGTTTCTATCATTTATAACCCCAAGTCATCTTTGTCAAAAACATGACAAGCCTGGTCGTCACCCAGCATTAAATGAAGCTTCAAGGCAGCAGTTCTTAGCATGCAACCCAAGATGGAAATGGAGTCGGAAGTTTAAGATCTCAACTTTTTAAAACTTAAAAATAATATAAAATTAAAGTATAAATTATGTTATTTAAAAAATAAATAATTTACGTGCGTATTTTAAAAATTGATGTACAGATCCTTTATACTTATTTGTACAAGTTCTGACAAAAAGTGTAAAGAAGTAAGTGTTCATTATACTTCCATACAATTAATAATATATGAAACATCCATTACCCATTAGGTGCCACATAATTTGCATGGTCCATATAACGATATTTAAAGGTACCAGATGGCTAACGTTCTTTCCTGAACCTCCAGACACGTGTACAGCCATCAGAACAGAAGATCTCTTAAGAAGATCAGATGACCTTTTTCGTCTGCCTCTACACTGCATTGTCTTGGGTCTCCGAAGTTTTGGTTGCAATGCTGACACTGCGTAATGCAACAAATTACGTAGTGCTGGGCTCACAGTTGGTTAGTATTAAAACACCGCTTTTCAAAGTGATAGACCCTTGGTTCAATCCTAGATACTGTTTGAGAATGGGTGATGATTACTGATTGTGATTCTGCATTCTGCAAACACATCAGTCGGATTGAGTGTTTGGAAATTATCCACCCTTCTCAATTTGCGACACATGAATGCGGTTCACAACATTAAAATATCTCCCGGGGGTAAGCAAAACACATTAGACTGTAAATGTAATATGTTACCTAAGGTTATTTACTTTGAAGACTAGAAACAAGGTCGCACAAATAAGACCGAGTTGATATTGGACGTGATATAAATTGGATGTGCAACTAATGTTCCTTGATGTAATTGTATGGTTTTGCAAGATCAACATGACAAGATATTTATGTGTCTTGTCTAATATTAATCATGGAAGAGTCTTGAGATCTTGCATTGAGTTTAGTATGGCCCTCAGCACTTCATCTTTTCTACATTGGTATGACACTGGTGGGATTTCGACCAGTGCAATTGACAATATCATGGAACAATAATCAACTCTCTTGATAAGTAATAATCCTGATTGCATAGAATCCTTACACATAATGCTAAGCATTTCTTCTTTTTTTCGAAGAATAACACTGTATTCTGAGATGAATTCGAAGTTACAAAGTGATTTCTGAAAGAAAAATACTCTGAATAAGAATTCTTCATACAGTGTTTCGATGTTTGTCTCTTTTGCGTCTTCCAAAATGAGTTGAAACGTAATTTATTTTGCATATTATAACCTTCCTTTTTCATGTGATTTTGGCTTGCGTAAGATCATCCTTTACTAGTGTTTCAATTTTAATAAAGTGTAGGATATTATATTAATATTTTACTTTCCACCTACCCTTTGATTTTGAAATATTTAATCATTTTTTGTTAATGAATGATGAGATGCTTAGTAAAAATAAGTATAATATGCATTTGTTGTCCTCTCTGGCTAATCATTAAGAAAAAATTAAATCCATGAAACCATGAATTAATTAAAAGTCGGATACAAGAAGAGAATTTCAAAACAATCTTTTTAAAACAAATAGCCAGGGTAAAATGCGTGGTATTGCATTTGCTATACGCGGGGAACATCTTGTTTACCTAGTTAATTTTTGACATTTCAGGTGCCCACTTAAAAACCTTGGTAAAGCTGTCTGCTATAAGCAATATCTTTAAAAGTGACAACACACATCCTGGCTGCTTGCCACAATACTAGTCATGAGGTGAGGGGGAACACAAAGATGAAGAAATTGTAGATTTGACGTCTGGACAAATCTCCAAAAAAGTCAAGTACTAGATGTTAAGGCCAATGAAGCTCCCTCTATTGACAAGGTATAAGTAAATTATAAAATTTTCCAAATTTCAATTGTTCTTTTGACAGCTGACAATCGCATTTAGAAATTAAATCTTGTGAAAGGTGCATAGAAATATATGACTAATCCGGTAGAATTGCGTGCATGTAATGAGATATCATTATACGAGGGTTACTCTGAAATTTTTGAGACACGCGCAGACGAGAATTTATAAAATAAAAATATCGGTTTAATTTTAAAGTACGAACTATTTTAACACAGAAGACAATATTTTACTCACTTACTTCAACTTGCTTAACGTGGAATAAATTTTAAACAGAAGAGAAAATAGAGTTGACGCGAGAACATTTTTGCGCTATGATTTTCTATGATTTCAAAGCAGAATTAAATCAAGAAGAATGCGTTTAATGGTTGCAATTAGTATTTGGTGATGAATCTCCAGCTCGTGCTACTGTATTCAGATGGTTTGGAGAATTTAGAAGAGGTCACAATTTTCTTCAGGCTGAAGAACACACAGGAAGGCCGCCGTCGGCAGCAATCCCTGATAATGTGTCTGCCATACGAAAAATGTTAATGGATGATAATGGCTGTATCTATCAAATGATACAGAAGGAACTTAACATTGGATCCGCAGCCATACACAAAATCATTTATGAAGAATTACATTTGAAAAAAGTAGTTTGCCGTTGGGTTCCCCATAATTTAACTGAGCATCAAAAAGAGGAGCGTGCCAGAATCAGTAAAGAAACTCTTAATATGCTGAATGATGGTGGCCACCGCATCATTTCTAAAACTGTAACAGGTGATGAAATGTGCATACCGTTTTTTGACGTTCCAATACGTTAAGAAAGCAAAATATGGGTCTTTGAAGATGATCCCACGCCAACAATGGTGAAAAAACAACGCGCACTGAAAAATGTGATGTATGCCGTTTTCTTCAGAAGTACGGGATGGGTCAAAGCCATCAAGTTGGAAGGACAGAAGACAGTAACAGCAAACTGGTATACCACTAAATGTCTTCCAGAAATTCCACAAGAACTGAATGTTAGGGGACTAATGCTTCATCATGACAATGCATCTTCACGTACAGCCGGATTAACAGTTGAGTTTCTTAAACAAAACAAATTAAAGTGATCGAACATCCGCCGTATTCACCTGATCTAGCTATGTGGACTTTTGGTTATTCTTTAATCTAAAAAAGAACTTACGTGGACGTCATTTTCATTCAGAAGAAGAAATTGATGTGGCTATAAATGCATTATTTCATCTATTCGATGAAATGAATGGCTTGAGGCATTTAATCTGTGGAAAATTCGTCTACAAAAGTGCATTGATGCTGGAGGAGACTACTTTGAACACACCTAAAATTTTGTAAGTATAACTTTAAAAACCTAGTTGTATCTCAAAAATTTCAGAGTGACCCTCGTATTAACAACTTATAAATTATAATGAAAAAATTTTACTATAAATTTAAATTGTTTTCAAGGAAATTACTTTAAAATAATAACAATTGAAGCATCAAATTTTGGAGTTTTTCATTTAAAAAGTTTTAAAATATCAAGAAAAATTATTCAAATCTCCATCATGAAATTTTTGCCTATATGGTTTTGCATTTGTTCTCAGGTTTTAATCATTTGAACTTCAATTTTAATGGGGAAGTTCAATATTTTTTTCTAAACACAAACAGTAACTGTTTTTAAATGCATTGAGGAGTTACAGTAAAAACTATATTTCCTCACAATCGTAATATTAAAAAAAATAAAAAAACCAGAAAAATAATTTATTTTCAATAAAAAAATGTTGAAAATAAAAATTATGAGTCTGGAATAATCAAGAATCAAATGAATTACACAAAATACTACAAAGAACTCGAACAAATCTTCAATTACTGTACTGCATAAAAGAAAAAGTTTCATGTGAAAGTTAAGGAATGAAATATTAATGACAAATTTATTTCATTTCTCCTTTCAATACTTAATTGTTTTCGCTTCATTCCACCACTATGAAAGGAATCTATAATAAAAAGGGTTAAAAAAAATTTCCCCCAGATTAAAATATGATTTTTTTGAAAAAGCAAATTTCTTTTTTTGTGTTAAAAGTAATCAGTAAATGAAAAATTTTAACTTAGAAAGGCTTGGATGAACTTTTTATTTTCTCATTAATATGTTGAATAAAAACTCATTTTGTAAAACTAATGCTTTTTACTTTTATGAAATAAATCGATAAAAATACCTTAAAATAATGATGAAAATTTATCCTTATTTTCGAATTTATTCTTAATTTAAATCGTGGTATGTATAACAGTGTGTGGATGACTGAAGACATCAGCGAAAAGACTTTATTTTAACAATGATTGTGCTACATATCACATGTAGATTTAAGGCTGCTATACCACTGATGTACCTCTATAAATATCACGCCTTATTGGTAAAGTAATGCATGTCAGAGATCAAAAGCCCCCGGATTTGATCTAAAGCTTCATTAAATGGATGTTGCCCATTTGTCTTCGCTATGCACGTCTGTCGGAATGAATACTGGAAAGTTTTCACGAAGTTTCCAAACTTGCGATACGTGAATCCGATCTCTCTGTTATATATATCAGTGCAAAATACTTCCCTAAAGTAATTAACGTGAGGAAAATTAAATTTCCTTAAAGTTCATTAAGTTGTCTTCCTTTCAATGTCAAAGCTAAGAGAGAGAAACATTGCTGTTCTTAGTATAAGCTAGAAATAAAGCAGAATTCTTCAGTGTGAAATTTCTCAAATTCAATTCAAACCATTTCTTCGATAGAGAAAAATGGTCTGCCTCCTCAGTTAATTTCTATTGGGATGAGTGTTTTGATTCCGCTTAGTGGACAACCAAACCATTGAGGTTCGTAAAAGTTATTTTAAAATAGACTGTATAAATTCTCTTTACAGATGGTTTGATAAGGTGAAACCCCGACTGAGACTTGGATGCTGAACGCAGGAGCACAGCTGTCAATGGCTCTGATCAAAACTGGACATTTTGCCCCAAATATCGCTGTCCAAATGCTAGTACACGGTGAGCCCAGACTCAATGCTTGTTAGTTTTCCAGAATTTTTCTTTGCGGCATATAAATGCGATCAACTATTTAAAAATTTTGAAAGAAAGGCATTCGATACATTGAAGATATTAAATTATTGTACTACAGGCTAAGACAGTTCACTTACGGATGTTAAGTCTCTAACATGCCACACTTTAGAAAGCCAATATTCCTGAATGAGGAACAGACCTTTTGCTGAGGTGCATAAAATAATAACAACGATCTCGAGAACATACCCAATAGCAGTTTAACACGTGGAAAAATGTAGGCTGAAGTAATGAGACAATATTCATTTGGTACATAGTAATTTTGGAGTGCGCGTATGGCCACATAAATTCGGGAATTTTTCCTTTCAGTTGCAAGGTGAGGAAATTCTTGTCTGGGGCTTGCTCACGGGGAATGAAAAGGCATTTTAGGGGCATGCGTCAGGGTCTCTCACAGCTAAGTACTTAGGGGTTATTCTTATCAATCATCTGCTTTTGTATATTTGTACAGCTCGACAGACACCCTCTTTAAGTAAGAGGACATCATTCCTAAAATGAGTGCCTCACAAACATACACGTATTTATATTTTCGTCAATTTTATTTGACCTCATTGCAATTAAGTACTTGTGAGGGGCAATTGAGAGGTATTTGAAGATTAAGCCACCTTCAGTCTAATCTACGTGAAATGCGGGAGGTTGTCCTGGATATGCATCTCTTCCCATCGCGTGTTATACTTTGTTTAATCCATACTATCCCAACTGCATGCGATTTAAAGAAGAAAGTTAGAGTAGCCCTTTCAGATGTCATAGATTTGTATGCCTATCATTACTATAAAGAAAGAATATTTATGGAATAATTTCATGTAACATTATGCATAATTGTGCTTCCTTCTTTACTATTTTTTTTTGTTTTTTTTTTTAGGAAATAAAGCTTTTTCCATCCAAAAACATTCAGTTTATCTTTTGACTTATTCATGCACATTATCACATCAAACAATATGTTTTGAAATTTCTTATACATTTTAAATAAATGCCTATCACCAGTGAAAGGAATAAAAAGCGGTGAAATATGAAAAGGGTACTATGATCAACTCGATGTATAAAAGCTATTTATTTTCAGTTACGTTGCTTATAATGATACATTTTATTTGTCAGCGAGAGTATTTTTGAATTGAAAATTTGATTATGGTCTTAAAACCAGAGGTATAGAAAGATGTTTTGTCAAATAGTGTTCTCAAATGTATTGATGCTATAAAGAATGTGATACTTCATCTATATTAAGGAAAAGAAGATTCTGAAGATCTTTATGAAAATATTTTTACTTTGAAAATAATTCACATAAAATTCATGACGATAACAAATATTTTTATTTGTAATTGTATACTTACTTTTTACACACAGGAATTAATTCTGTCGGGGTTTATGAAGTTTGAAATAGATTCTGAATTACTTTAAGCATTCACTATTAAGGCTGAATTTGTCGAACATTATTGTTAGAGGTTCAATTCAACAGTTTGAATACAGCCTCAGATGTAGATGTTTGCAATATAATTCGGAGTCCATTTATCCTAACTGTTGGATTTCAGATCCTCTCTCAAACTAATTATTCAATCTACCATGGTTTGATTTAAACTTAAGAAGAGTTATCTACTTAATCAACATGTTTTTGATAAGTACATTAC
This sequence comes from Latrodectus hesperus, assembly GCA_037975125.1. NCBI lineage: Eukaryota > Metazoa > Arthropoda > Arachnida > Araneae > Theridiidae > Latrodectus > Latrodectus hesperus. Next base: position 72,228 of record JAJQOW010000596.1, on the reverse strand, counting down.
ATTTTTCGGTGTTATGATGGTACCCTTTTTGTTCAATTTTTATGACTGAAAATTTTAATGGCATAAAATTTATCTCCCTTTATTATTTTTCCTGAATAAAAATTTTCAATAAATTTTAATATCGAACACATTATATGATTTGCCTTTTTTATTTAAAATTAAGATTTTTTTATAAAATCATATAGTCTTCTCTCATTTACAGATTCAATAATATTTTAATTAAAAATATTTTATTCTTATAAGCCATGTGAATTCCTCACTTATGAAGGCTCGACATATAGGATTATACAACCGAGTGAAATAGCATACCCAGATTTTTAGTTTGGATTATATCTAAATTGACAGAAACATGGCCAATCCTGGTAGGCTGGATAATTTTTAATGCTGAAGCTTTATCTATTTCATTATATTAAATCATTTCGTTGCAAAATAAATTTGAATATTCCAAAATTTAAAGTACTTATCGAAAATAATAGAATGTCAATAAATTATTCACGAAGACAAAATTTATTTCTATAATAAAAAAAGATAATAGGCTAAAATAGTTGAAATTTAATTAAAAATGCATATAAATTATTAAAAAATAAAAATTAATTTTGTCATTCACTAGTAAAAATATTTTTGATAAAATTTTAAGACATATTAAGGTATTATTCATATTTCTAATATTATAAAATGTAATGTTATTTCATACTACATTATAAGAGAAATATAAACAAATTTTTCAATTAAAAAAAACTATACATTTAGAAATACATACATTAAACAATCGTAATTTTTGTTAAAAAGTGAAAATTGTATGGATATAAAAATCGGGTACTTTTCCATTTCGCCGGTGCAGGCGATAAAGTCGCCAAAAATGATAGAACTGGCGCTAGAGGGAATATCTCCGCTGGTAACCTTTTACTGCTACGTTTTAAAAACATGTGACGGCCTTTTACTGTCAATGACTTTATTTCAACTTTTTTTTCCATTTCATAATTTTATGCTATGTTGCTGTATATACAAATTTAATAATTTCATTAAATCTCTTTAGAAAAATTCAGATTTTAAACATATAAGAAATAATCGTAACAAATTCAAATAAAAAATGTATAAAAAAATAAGATTTTGAAATATGCATCACCGGATAAATTGTAATCAAATATAATAAGGAAATAAATTGAGGCTCTGGCACCCATCATTCCACGCATAGCGTGAGCATGAGAACAACAATTAAATAAATAAACTAAAAAAAAAATTGTTAAACAACTTTATTTAAAATTTTTTATGTGTATACTGTGTATTGTCGCCAACTGGAGTCTTAATTTTCGCTTGGCGAGATTTGCTCCGGCAAAATGGAAAAGTACCAAAAATCGTAAATATTATCTATATATTTCTTGAATGGAAACATTACACATGGCAGTAAAGAACGTACAGGAAAATTCTAAATATAATAAGCTTTAATGAAAAATAAATGGATTACTCAAAATCAAAGGAAAAGTTGCTTAATTAATTTTGAGAAAGTATATTTGAGAAAAAAGTATTTGTGTGAAAAAAAATTAGTTCGAATATATAGGAATTCATTTAAAATTTTAAAAAATGAGGTTAGATCAAAGAAAAGCAATTTTAAACTATAGTAAATAGAGATTTCGTGAGGAAACAAGTTCCGTTTGCTTTTTCAGTTTATTGGCGAAATCCATTTTGTCCCCTTTTATGAAAAAATATTTCTGAAATCATACATTTTCTCTCAAAAGGAAAGGAATATTTCTGCACTCTATAGGTGGAATGATTAGGAGATCACATTGTCTTCCTGGGATACTTTAATGTATCTATAATTAAGTGAAAACACCTCAGAGGAGGGATGAAAATGCTGACCATGTATGTGAAGGAAGAATTGACACCGGTGACGAGAATAATTGGGCGCTCTTTAAAATATTTCTTTTATCGTGCGAATTTTGTCCACAGAAATAATGTTCTCACCATGAGTTCTTCCACTGAGTTCACAGATATTGGTTGGACTTTTCGAACATTATGAACCCGCTTTAGAACTTTAAAAACTTTTTGAATCCTATTCCCTTTTAGTATCTTAGAAACCTTTTAAATATTTTTTTGAACCTAAAATGCTTTTAAAAGCTAAGGTGCTTATTAAACTTGTACAAGCTGCCTGCCTGTATATAGTTATCAACTTTCGTATCATGCCATTCTTTTCCTTTTCATAATTAAGTGTTCATACTATTTATAATATTGCTTTCAATATATATAATGTTTTTATTGCCCTAATTACCCTAGATATTGTTAGCTGTCTTTTCATTGATTATAAATTGTTTCCCCATTGTTTGTTGTATGTGTCATCATGTTATATTTTATTTTTAACTCAGAGAATTGAATGCTATCGCATGATGTTCAACAGGGCTTAGAGCCCCTTAAAATGTTTTGTAACTTCTTGCTACCAATTTGTAAGCACAATTTTTTTGTCTTGTTAAATGCCACGATGGTGGCGCCCTCACGGACCTCGTAGAGGTGTGGAGCACACTAGGTGTTGAGGAGACGGCACCCGTTAACCTTAAGGTACAGTCCGGGGTCTCCCCACACAGTTATGTATGAGTTAACAGGTGCTTTGTGATTCAATATGCTGAGGTCTGGTGAGTGGGGAGTACAAGCCTCATATGTTCGATCCATCATGAGGAATATCTTTCATTCAAGAAATGATATTTATTGTGATGAAGAAAGTCACATTGCAGCTTTGTCATGCAAAAGTTACATGTCTCATTGGAAAAGAAGAGCTCTTTGGAACAGCTAGCAATGAACTGGTATGAGCTTGTTCTGATATGATACTCAGACAGTCATGCATGATTCAAATATGTTCCAGATAATGATACCGGACTAGCCGTTCATAAAAAGTTTCTCCTGCTGCTTAGAAGTGGTACCGCTGTGGAGGTTGCTGACAGGTCAAGCATGTTGATTGCGTATGCTGAAAATTCCTTCTATTCTTAATCATCTCATAATAAGTCAGAAAAGCTTGGATTATTCTTCTTCTACCCTAATATCCACGAATAATCATATTTGTGGAAATATTGCAGATTTTACAGAAGCTAGTGGTATACACAGTTTTTGTGGGAAATACAGCATACAACTTGCTGGAAAATCTTCCTTTACTGTGACAATTTTTGAAGGAGGTTCTTAGTACCTAATGCAAACTCGTTGTTCCATTTCGTATTTAGGGGTTTCGTGAACTTGTAACATTGCTGTTTGAGATGGAAAACGGCCCAATGTTTTGCTGTTGTTGATCAACACAAAAAAGACGGGATGATTTTGAATATCACGAGAATAGGAAGCCCCTGCTCCTAATTGTGTCCATTTCCAGTAGCTTCAGTTGATATGAATTGAATGTCTGGTGACAATTCTTCTTAAGTGTACTGTACCACAGCATTCGTGAAATGTTTCGGAGGGGTTTATCACGATGACACTCGAGTTGATGACGATGCGCTCTTTCTAAAATACACCTTTTGCTGATTGATTTTCTCCAATGCAAATTAAGAGTAAAATGATGCTTTTCCTCAAAAGAAATTTGCATATAGCTAATTTTTTATAGTCTTAGGTAATATTTTCTAAAAAAGAACGCACTTTTATATATATATATATATATATATATATATATATATATATATATATATATATATATATATATATATATATATATTGTTTAAATATTATGTACAGCATTATATTTTTAATAATTAAACTACATCATTTAAATTAAAATCTTTACATTGTATTACATAATTATGATATTATCTTTGGTAATGTTAGTACACAAAAACAGAAAACATAATTGATACACACACACACACACACACACACACACACATATATATATATATATATATATATATATATATATATATATATATATATATATATATATATATATATATATATATATATATATATTAATAAACTGTATCAAAATGAAGAAGCATCAGAACATATTAAAAAATTGCGAAATATTCACATCAATGTTGTTGTATTCACTGGCTGGATAATTTTTATAAATTAAACTACCCATTTTTTTTCTGGCTGGAAGTCCTTTTTTTTATTATTTAATTCTATACCCCATTTCCCCCATTTTGACGAAGTGGAATGCCCTAATGTGGGACTTGGAGAAAACCGGTCCTGCAAGGGAAAAGCGAGGGGAGGAAGAAGAGAAGTGAAGGGGAGAGGAAAAAAAGACAGAGGAGCTGCAGGACATCGCCGGAACAAGAGACCCGGTTGGTTTGGGGAGTTCGACGCTTTATTGGAGACTTCGAAAAGTAAAGTTGAAGTTGATAAAACAAAAAAAAACTGAGTGAAAGAAGAATAGCCCTCTCAAATTGTGAAATTAGGAGATGCCTGAATGTCAGCATTTACATCCAAGTTGTCGTCAACCCAAGGCGTTTGCCATACTATTAAAGAAGAACGCTGGACTATTGTGATCAACCAAATTTGTGAACCCCTCTAAATAGGCCGGCCTATACCATCGACTGTTTATATATGTAAGTGAATGTTTTTTTTATTTATTTAATTATCCAGCCAGATTTTTTTTGTGTGTGGTACCACCATTTACGTAACATTATTTAATAATTAACCTCACTAGAACAGGCAATCTAGGGTAACTTAATCACTCCACGTGAGTGAATTATCATTTTAATAGCAAAGTTGTAATAAAAGAAATAATACAAATAATTGAATTCATATTATTGTAAATAGATGTGTTATTTTCTTTTGTGAATTAAAAGAAGTTTTGATTACTAAAACAAAGCCAGTTTCTGCTTCTGTTCTTTCAGGTTAGAATCTGGGTATAAATAAAGACTTGAATAAATACACAACGCAATATTAAAAAAAATAATGCCTTTTTTAATATAAATTATCATAAGTGATCGTTTTATAATAATTGTAATTTTCTACACAACAAAATGGTGCCGTTTAAAGTGGATTTTAAAAAACTGAAAACGGAATAAGATTCTGGCTTAGTTTTAAACATTGCCTACTATTAAAAGATTGCACGTGGTACATCTCCTTATTTAATTGTTTACAGTAATCTTATTGTGTTTATTTTATATTAAGTGGAACATTGTAACTGTTGTGAAAATTGTTGTAAATACTTATATGAATTTCATATATTTACATTAATATTTGCTAAAGTAAATTATTTTTTGAAGGTAAATATTTTTAATTAATGTAATTATGAATAGTGAGACTCAAACCGCTTCGTGTGTTGTGTCAGTAGACACTCCTAATATTGGTGAATTCTTAAATAATATTCCTGTGTTTGATGGTTGTTGTAAAGACGTTTCACTATCACAATTTTTGGATAGAATAGATGAAATTGGTGACCATTGTTCATGGCGCCCGAAAGATAAATTATTAGCTTTAAAATTGAGAATTTCTGGAGAAGCGGAGGAATTTTTATCAAGTCAGGGTGACCTTAAAAAACACGGTTCATATGTAGGTGTCTGCACGGCGCTTCGTGATAGGTTTAACTTCTGTCACTCTATGACAACATATATCTCTCGGTTAACTACGAGTTATCAGTTACCGTCAGAATCAGCACGAAGATATTTTTCACGAATCGAGGGCTTATCGTATAAATGCGTTCCTAGTGAACGAAGTAGTGAATTCGAGCAATATAGATTGGATTTATTATTGTCCACGGCAAAAAATGGCCTTAAGCCTGAACTTTTAAGAGGAATAACGCCTTTAGCTCTCACGGACTATAGTGAATTTAAGAAACAAGTCATTATCTTAGAGGAATGCATTCCATTGAATAGACCGCCAACTACACAGTTTGAAACAGTTCACGCTGTGACTCAAATAAATGAGATAAGTGAACTAAAATCATTAATCAAACATAACACAGAAAAAAACTCAGAAATGCAGGGCATGTTCATAAAACAAATTAGTGACCTACAAGCTCAAATAGCTGAATTAAAAGTAAGCCAAATACCCACACAAGATAGAAACCAAAGAATACCTAATTTGTTTTGCGTCAGGTGTAAAAAACATGGGCATGAAGAAGCTACATGCAGAATACCATTTTGTTCCTTCTGCCGTAAAATTGGACACGAAACGCAAAGATGTTGGTATTCCAACAAGCATAACAATTTCCATAAAGGTAGAGATAATAGAAGAAATCATTTAAACTAGCAATAGGGGGAGAGACGGCTGCACCTCGCTACTCCGAAAATAAACCCACACAGGTGCCTTTATTTGTTACATCCACAATAAATGATAAATTGCCAGTAATTCAAATCACAATAAATAATGTAAAAGTAAATGCTCTCTTAGATACAGGCGCATCTTGTAACCTAATCGAACGAAATTTTTTGAAACTATAGCTTATCAAAGTAGTGTAATGCTCTCACAATGTAAACTCCAAATTAAAGGTATTTCAGACCATGTGCTAGAAATTGAAGAAAAAGTAACTTTAAAAATTAAAATAAATAATATTGAATTTCAAAGCGATTTCTATATTACTAAAGATAGTATTTCAAAAAAATATAAATTAATACTAAGTAGTGATTTTTTTGTACAACATAAAATGATAATTGATTATAGGCAAAAACTATTACATAATACAACTACTTCAATTAAATGGAATTACCAAAATCCTGACTGTGACGAATTAAAAGCTAATGTCGTGAACATAGAAGATAACAATAGTTGTATATTTGGATTTTCCGTTACCAAAATAACTATTTTTCCTGGAACCGAAAAAATTATAGAGATCAAAACAAAAGAAAAATTAAATTCAAATTTAGATTCGGTTTTAATAGAGCCTGAAAATGATCATGCGGGTGATAGAGTATGGGTTGCTCGCTCCGTAAACCCAGTATCTAAGGAGGGAAATTATAAAATAAAGGTTGCAAATACATCAAAAAATACTATACACATAAACAAAGGTTCAAAATTAGTTTCCATTGAACCTTTACAAGTAACAAAAATTGATACTAAAGAGTGTAATACATTTTCCACTGAAGAAATAGGTGATGATTTTGAAGCTTGGGGAGGAAAACTAGATTTATCGCACCTATCCGAAGATAAGAAAAGAAAATTACTTCCCCTGCTTGAAGAATTTAAACATGTGTTTGCCCATTCTATTCAAGATTTGGAGGGTTGTAATACTATACAACATGAAGTTAATTTGACAGATGATATTCCAGTTAGGCAAAAATTTTATAGGCCTCCTCATCACCTAAAAGAGGAATTAAATAGACAGGTCAACGAATTACTAGACATAGGGATTATTAAAGAAAGCAGTTCCCCTTATAGCGCACCAGTACTTCTTGTCAAAAAGAAAGATGGTTCTTTCAGACTTTGTACCGACTTCAGGAAACTAAATGAAAAAACTGTACCAGACTCTTTTCCTATTCCTAATATAACGGACTTATTGGACAATTTAGGAAATGCTACTCTATTTTCTTGTATGGATTTATGTAGCGGGTTTTTCCAAATGAAAATTGATCCTAAGGACACCTATAAAGCAGCGTTTGCAACTGAGCATGGTTTATATGAATGAAATAGAGTACCATTTGGTATGCGCAATTCGCCAAATAGTTTTCAAAGATTAATGGAAATAGTACTGTCTGGATTAAAACCTCTTCAAATAGCAGTATATTTAGATGATATCATAATTGCTTCTTCTGACTCAATAGATGAACATTTAAATAAATTACGGTTAGTTTTTAAGAGATTAGAAGAACATAAATTGAAAGTTAAACCTTCTAAATGCTGTTTTTTAAAGGAAACTATAAACTATTTGTGTTTCACTGTTTCAAAGGGGACAGTTTATCCCGATAAGAAAAACATACAAGCTGTGTTAGATTTCAAGGTCCCAACCACTCGTAAACAAGTTAAAGGATTTCTTGGATTGACAGGGTTTTACCGAAGGTTGATAGAAAATTATGCTGAAATAGCATTACCTCTAACAAACTTGACGAAAAATGATGTTAGATTCAGTTGGGATGATTCAGCTCAGCTTGGTTTTGACACTTTGAAAAACTGCTTGATTTCTGAACCTTGTTTGAAACTACCAGATTTTTCAAAGGAATTTACATTAAGTACTGACGCTTCAAAATACGCTTTAGGAGCTGTTCTTTGCCAAAACGATGAAAATGGCTTCCCACATCCTGTTGCATACGCCAGTAAAAAACTAAAAGATGCAGAAATTCGATATAGTACAGTAGAAAAAGAAATGCTCGGAGCGGTATCCGGCGTTACCCATTTTAAACAATATTTGTACGGAAAAAAATTTATCATCTATTGCGATCAACCAAGTCTTTCCTTCGCACTCAAAGTGCGAGATCCAACTTCTAGAATAGCCCGATGGGTAATGACTCTGCAACAATATGATTATACCATTGTACATAAGCCGGGAAAATTAAATATAATAGCTGATTACTTGTCTAGGGGTGTAAACGCAGTAGAAGTAATAGCTTCCAACTACGATTCTGATTCCACAATGAAACATCGAATTAAAATTCATCAGGAACAGGACCCAAAATGCCAACAAATTATTAATTATCTAAAAAATAAGGAGACACCATCACCTACTCATATGTTATTTTTTGAAAAAAATGATCTTCTTTACTGTATACCAAAAAATGCCCCCAAACATCGTGGTGACACCAAAGATAAATTAGTGGTACCCCTAACTTTAGTATCAGAAATAATGCGTCAGTGTCATGATTCCCCAGTAGCAACCCATCAGGGATTTCAAAAGACTCTGAACAGAATTAGAGAAAACTTCTATTGGGGTAATATGTATAAACATGTTTTAAACTACGTTAAATCGTGTACTTCTTGTGTTGAAAAGAGAGGTCATAAGCCCGAAAAACTAGCTCCATTACAGCGCGTTCCAGTCACACAACGACCAATGGAATGCATAGCTATAGATGCCCTGGGTCCACTTCCTCTAACTTATTCAGGAAATAAATATATCTTGGTGATTTCTGATTATTTTACACGCTGGCCGGAAGCATATCCGACACCCGATATAAAAAGTGAAACCGTTGCTAGAGTATTAGAAGATTTTATTAGTCGACATGGCGTACCTTCTCGTCTAATTTCCGATAGAGGCTCTAACTTTATCTCAAAATCCATCTCTGAGGTGTATTCGAAATTAGGTATTGAAAAACACACTACTACTTCATATCACCCTCAGAGTGATGGAATGGTAGAAAAACTTAACTCGACTTTAATTAATTCATTAAGTCACTTAGTAAATTCTACTCAAACAGACTGGGACCGGCATGTACCTTTCGCCTTGCTAGCTCATAGATCGGCTCGACATTGTACAACAAGCGAAACACCATCATATCTCTTGTATGGCAGGGATATCCAGTTACCGTATTCTGTTATGTCTCAACCTATAGCTCATAACTATGCGGATGTCCGAGAGTACGCTGGAGATCTAGTTGTACGTTTACAAAATGCTTTTCAAATTGTCAAAAATAATTTAATAGCTGCAGCAGAAAAACAGGAGACGTATCGCCGTAAGACCGCAGTTGATAAACAAATAGATATAGGAGATGTCGTATACCTATATCTTCCCGAAACAAGAGCAGGGATTTCAAGGAAATTAATGAGACCAAATGTAGGCCCTTTTAGAGTTCTGAATAAACAATCACCAGTAAATTACGAGATAGCTTGCGTAAAAGAACCTTCAATAACCCAAATAGTTCATGTAGATCGACTTTCAAAAATTACTGATAGAATTGTATTCCCGACTTTACACGAAATTAATCCTACACCTCAGCAATCTACTGACTCGAATAGGGAAAGTAAAAATAGTTACTTCGGGGTTAACGATAGCGTGCAAAGAAAAGGTAAAAAGGCGTTTGTTCTTAGCCCTGTAATTAATCCTCAGAGCAAAAGCTCAACGTCAATTCCAAATAAAGGAGTCTCATCTGTCCCAAAATGTGATGGTGGAATATCTCGAACAATAAAACATAATTATAATACTCGTTTCGCTCGAAAGAACTGTAGCACATAATTGACTGATTAAATGAATAATACAAACATTAACAAATGATTGTGTAGACTGTATGTATAGCAATAAATAGTTTTGTAAATATATATATATATATATGTTTTTATATCTTGAATTACTTATGTAACTGCTGACTAAAGTTCTTAATTCTAGCAGTCTGTAAGAAGTTTATATTTTAAATTAGCCAAGATTACATTGTGTGGTAAATAAATGTAAACTTTATGTGCTATTTCTAATTGGAAATCTTATTAATTATCACTTTATGTATGATTTTAAGTAGAAAAAAAAATGTATTGAACAAATCAGATCCATGCAAAATAAGTGCAAATGTGTGAATGTGCAAATATGTGAAGGAAAAAAATCTTCGATTTTTTTTCCAGGTAGATTATTGGTGTTGTATTCACTGGCTGGATAATTTTTATAAATTAAACTACCCATTTTTTTCTGGCTGGAAGTCCTTTTTTTATTATTTAATTCTATACCCCATTTCCCCCATTTTGACGAAGTGGAATGCCCTAACGTGGGACTTGGAGAAAACCGGTCCTGCAAGGGAAAAGCGAGGGGAGGAAGAAGAGAAGTGAAGGGGAGAGGAAAAAAAGACAGAGGAGCTGCAGGACATCGCCGGAACAAGAGACCCGGTTGGTTTGGGGAGTTCGACGCTTTATTGGAGACTTTGAAAAGTAAAGTTGAAGTTGATAAAACAAAAAAAAAAAAAACTGAGTGAAAGAAGAATAGCCCTCTCAAATTGTGAAATTAGGAGATGCCTGAATGTCAGCATTTACATCCAAGTTGTCGTCAACCCAAGGCGTTTGCCATACTATTAAAGAAGAACGCTGGACTATTGTGATCAACCAAATTTGTGAACCCCTCTAAATAGGCCGGCCTATACCATCGACTGTTTATATATGTAAGTGAATGTTTTTTTTATTTATTTAATTATCCAGCCAGATTTTTTTTGTGTGTGGTACTACCATTTACGTAACATTATTTAATAATTAATCTCACTAGAACAGGCAATCTAGGGTAACTTAATCACTCCACGTGAGTGAATTATCATTTTAATAGCAAAGTTGTAATAAAAGAAATAATACAAATAATTGAATTCATATTATTGTAAATAGATGTGTTATTTTCTTTTGTGAATTAAAAGAAGTTTTGATTACTAAAACAAAGCCAGTTTCTGCTTCTGTTCTTTCAGGTTAGATTCTGGGTATAAATAAAGACTTGAATAAATACACAACGCAATATTAAAAAAAAATAATGCCTTATTTTAATATAAATTATCATAAGTGATCGTTTTATAATAATTGTAATTTTCTACACAACAATGTGAAATGAAACTTCGTTTCAAATTTATGTATGAAAAATTTACTGAATTAATTTTTTAAATCTCATTTGCTTTTTTTTTTTTCATTTTAAATTGCTAAAAATTCATTTATAAATTTTTCACGTATCCTTAGTTCACTAAGATTTATTTGTTATGATAATTTTAAAGCACAATGTATATTAAATTCCAATTTTAAGAAGAAAGCACAGAAAAATTCTTAAAAATAGTTAATAAATTATGTTAAATCTAATTAGAATGCAAAAAAATTGCAATATGTGTTTGATTTGAATTTACTATATCAGCATTATATATTGGAAACAGCAAATTTAATAAACTGAAATGAAAGAAAATATCTGGATGCAGAAATACAAGAAAATTAGAATCAGATCAGCACACCAAAGCGTACGATTAGCAAATCCATCAAAGACAAAGAGTATTTAAAAATAAAAATTAAAATTATTTGTTAATACTTTGGTTACTAATACAGAATAAATGAATGTGAAAACTTTGATAATCAAATGAAAAATATCTTGTTTCATAAATAAATTTTTTAAATTTTATGTACGAACTGTGCACTAAATTTTTTGAAAGAAATATCCTAATGCGAAGTTTAGTTTCTAAAAACATTTAAAATTATTTTCTTGTTATTTTACTTCAATAAACTAATAAATATGACATTAAAATTTACTTTTAATAGAATAAATAAATTTTCCCCCTTTTTTAAATTTGGCTTACAAAATGCATTAGTAAACGATTATTTCGTGATCTCTGAATATTAACACACACATATGTAGATTATAATCATGAAATTGAGTTTTAGAAGTCTAAAAGTGTAAAACAAACACCCACTATGTTAACATCATTAAGAATAGCCAGTAGAGGCATAAAAACATACGTTAAAAAACACACAATTATATTCTGTGTGCATCTATACAGAACTCTAAATAAATGAAACAACAAGGCGGGGAAAAGTAAGATTATTTATAGGATGCTATCGTAAAAGTGATCCGGTAATTATGCATAAATCACAGGGGAATATTCATAACCTTTTAGTAAATCTAATGAATCGTTCAATATTTAACACATTTACCGGTGTGTTTAATAATCCTCCAATCCTTAGTGGTAAATGGGGTTGTATTGTAGAATATAACGATATTTTAATCTAAAAAATATTTTCAATTAAAATTTAACTTTCACTTTTAAGAATTTGAAAAACATGATGGCTTATAATTAAACTTACAATAAAAATTTAAATAAGTGGCCATTTTGTACTTTCAACTTTGTGGATGTTTTTAAAGAAATCGATTAGATAATAGCATGTCATAATATGTGTCATAAAAAGTTTTAATAAATACAAAATAGTTCAAAACTATTGAATGAAGATGATCAGATATAGACAGACCAAGAAACTAGGCTTCAGTGTAGTTCCCCTGTATTACCAATAAAACAGAAAAAAATTAGGATTTAAAATTAATCATTTCATTGTCTTTGATTCTAAATATTATTTAGCACTTATCTTACATTTTCTAACTTCTTGACTAGCTGATGTATATCTGGTTAAATTTGTGAACACTTCATAATTCTCATCCCAAAACACAAAATTAATTGCAGATAAACATACCTTTAGCGATGGATCGATGATTTTTCACATCAGAACCGTCTATTTCACTGTCAATTTTATCATAAGATAAACGCCTTTATAAAAATCTATAGTTCTTTTATGCCTCTAAGTTATTTGTGTTTGTCATTTAGAAAATAATATTTCAAATTAGCTTTTAAAGTGCAAACTTTGCTTTATAATATGTTACTGTAAATGTATAAATAATTTGTTCAAATAAACCTCTTTCTTTGACATGTGATACAGCTATAGACTTGAAAGTCCAACATCGTATTCATTTTTAGTCCTTAACTACGTAGTCGAGTTCTGGATCTCAGCGGGCGCCTGGCACTTCGTGCGAGGTGTTTGTTTCTCTAGTTTGAAGAGGGGGTGGACCTGATAACCGATAGGTACAGACCAGGGCCTCCTCTTCTCGTTGTTGTAAATGTATAAACAGGTGATTATATACACAAACCAGTCACATTAATATTACCACTACATACTTTCTACATCGATATTAAATAACCAATAACCAACCACAGATGGCAAGGGAAACACAGTGCAGTTATGTGTATATAAAGGGTGCTTGATTACGAGACTGACGCGCTGCCTACTGCGCTAACGAGGCCTATATAAAGGGTGTGTGAAGACTTCGGAAAAAATCCCAGTCTTTGACGTAACGCCAAAACAGAGCAGTTAATCCAACGTTTAAAATGGCATGATCATTAATTACAGGACAAAAAAGGAAGCAATTACGAAACCGCCAAGTTAGCACTGTTCACATGCAGCCATATTAAAGGTACATCTTGGTATAAAGGCTTCGGAAAACTTTGCAATTGAATACAGAAATGTTTATCCAAAGTCTAAAAGGGCATGATCACTGCATTTCAGGTCAAGGGTGGTAACTTTGTAAACTGATGGAGTGCTGCCTTGGTGAAAGTATATCGCACGTGACAAAATGGGACTGTTACGGAAAATCAAATCGGCGATGTGGCAAATGTGGGGCACCACGGATAACAAAGGTAGACGACAGTTGTGGAGATGCATTCTTGCAATTAGATATGCTTCCGTTAAGCAACTGATCAACCAAAAGGCTATCAACATTGTCTTCCAATCTAACCTTCACGAAGATTGCTACATCTGGGCTAATGAAGCAGACGCTTAGTCCATGCACCTTTGCTGACTGCTGTACATTCGCAACGAAGGCTGAAATTTTCACTTGAAAATCAAACTGGAATTCTGAGTGGTGACAGGTATCGTTTTCCATTGAATCATGTTTTATACTCCATTGGTCAGAAGTACGTTCGTGTATACGTGACACCTCTAAAGAAAACACCCTGCAATAGTTGCGGAAATTGTCTAGTCTGCAGGCGGGAGCATTGTGGTCTGGAGAATGTTCCACTGGCATTCTCTAGGTTCACTCATTATGGAATCCACATCATATCAATGTATGCGCGCATGTGTCCTTACTGACCATGTCCACCCCTATTTGCATATTTGTTTTCTTTGGGATCAGGGCATCAAAAATACATACATAGAGTCGCAGAGGAGTAATGGACCTCATCTTAAAGTTAATCAGCTTGGAAAACTAGCCCAACGCTTCATAGTTTTGTATAGCCAGCAATTCTCACCTGTCTTAAACCCAATTGAGAATCTGTAGGACCATCTTGATAGAGTTGTTCGTGGTATGGATTCTCACACTCAAAATCTATCACAGCTGGCCATGGCACTGGAGTCCACATACCTCAACATCAGAGTGAAGTCCCCCAGGAATCTAATTCTCGTAGCAATCAGCTCTGCGAAATGTGGCTATTCTGGCTTTTCACTGGTAGTCATATTAATGTAACTGGACTGTGTAGAATTACCGTGGATAATCTTCATCACCGTTTCACTCGGTAAACATGTTAAATCATTAAATGCTTACCCCATTTGCTGGTTAGTTTTTAAATTCCTTCACTCATATCGAATGCAATAAAATTCCATAAAATTTGTTAAATTATTTCCATTTGTATACTGTCATGTATATCTTCATGACGTACTCGGTGTCAATGTACTTATTTATTTATTACATATTCAGATTTGTATGCTTGATTCTTGAGATCCGCTTGTAAGTCTTCGTCGATAATAGGACAAATACCACAATGACAGATGTACAACCACAGAAGATAACGAAGAAAACACCCAGGGCCACGGTGGGAATCGAACCCACACTCCTACATTTTCAAGCGATTAGCGGAGTGATGCTTTGGCCACTCCGCCACGGAGCGCCTCCGTGTCAATGCAACACGTGTTCTTAAGCTGTTATCATCAAACTCTGATGCTGTCAGATGCTCTTAATTTCAGAAACTCTTTTCTAATATTATTATAGAATAATTTACCATAATTCATGAAACACAATTTACCAATCAACCATGGGGATAAAAACAAAATATTAAAATAAGTACAAATGTTAATAGTGGAGTAATGAGGATTTTTTAAGCTCGTGTGAATGTTGACAAAAAATTCAAATGTACGCAAGTCACGACGTGTTAGGTATTCAAAGAAATGAAATAAAGATTCATGTCGACTTAATCGACATGCATGAACATTCAACCAGATAAGGATTTTAAACTGATATTTAAATATCAAGACTTTACTGGACGAAATTCGTATATTTAAACACAATGTCTAAAAAAGTAAACATGTGGAAGAAATAGCATTATCATTTAATAGACATTGTTATACTTTGTGCTCTCAGTGTAAATCAAAATGTCAATGATCCTGAATTCAGTAGTGAGAATTCATTCGAATTCAGCTTCTAAAAAATACGAATATTAACGAAGAGCTTGCAAAAGAAGAAATCTAATAAGTGTAAGTGAAGAAAATCTGGAGAATTGTAATTCTGTATGTGATAATAGTCAAATGAAACTAAATGGTAAACTTATTAGGCAATATAAGTAGATTTTCTGGAATATAGATTTGATTAGCTTTAGACATGGAACATTTTTTTATAAATTATAATAATCTAAATTGTTTTCTTTATCTAAGTTGATCTGTTTTCATTATCAGTCAAAAATGTTAAAAGTTATTATTAGGGACCTTGAAAAAGTAAATTACTCTCGAACAATGTAAGTCCAAAAACATTTTATAATACAATATGACCTCATACACCATACGCAGATAGAAATTCTGCGGAATTTGACTTTTCATTCACCTTAAGATTGTATTGGGCTGCCCGACAGAGACTGATGGTTGAAAAACCAAGGTCGGGCGTACGATAAAAAAAAACATACACTACACTCTAAATAGTCCCAAAATCATTGCAAACATTTGTTTTAACGTAGCACTAATCACTCGAAGCCATGACAATAGAAAATCGCTTCGATTAGTCCGCCAGCCAGCTTGGAACAGCTGTCTGAACCTGGTCATCGTTGTAAAATTGTCTTCCACCTCAATGTTCTTTGAGCTTGCCGAACACATGAAAGTCGCAGGGCGCCAGAAACAAGACTGTACGATAGATTGTTCTAGACCTCCCACCCAAAACCGTGGAGAAAATCCTGTGCTGTGAATGCCTTACGAGGTCTTGCCTTGTTAATTGAAAATTACTGCCTTTCCAATTTTGTTATGGTTCCATCTTTATCCATAGATTTCCTTCTTTATCCATAGATTTCCTTCTTTATCCATAGACTTCTTCTTTATCCATAGATTTTAAAAATTATTCTAAAATCTATGGATAAAGAAGGAAGGATTAGTTATTATACAAAATTACTTGTTTTGCGACACGCAAATGAGTAAAGGATTATAAACACAACACAAATTAACAATACGAAAATTATTACCCTATAGATTTAAGTCTAATGTTTAATACACTTTGCTTGGATTAATTTTGAATTCAATAAAGTATTAATTAGCAACCATCAAATATGCAGAATTAACGATTTACTGCTGTTGAAATTAGAGACATTGTTTAGAAAATTTATGATTTTTTTGCATAAAAAACCATAGTTCTCAAATTATATACAGTTAATTTAAAATATTTTATTCAATTAAAAAAAACAATCATTTTATATTTGAAAATATTTAATATCATTTACATTTATGTGTTAATTTAAAATATATTTTCCTTTTTTTATCTTTAAAATATTATTTATTTTAAATAATTTTTAGGAATATTTTACATTCTTTATAATATACTTTTAGTTTTTAATATTACTATAAAAATTAAATCATGTAAATGTTTCATTTATTTTATTCTGAAATTAATACTACTTTTTTCAAAAATTATTTTTTATTTATGAAAAATAAATATTACATAATAGTATTTTCAAATTACTTTTCTGATGTTTAAAAAAGCTTTTATGGAAACCTTTTAATTTTTCTATTTTATCTACGTTTTAATTTAGAATGCATACATTTTAATTCAATAATTAATAAATATGAAGAGATTCTGGGGACTATTGAATGAAACTTGATTTGTTATTATAAAAATTTGGATATAATATATAGTTATATATGGATTTCATTTTGAATAACATAACTTTTCATGCCTGATTAATTGATGAAAAAGTTAGACAATTAGTTGCCAAACGAAATTTTTCGAAAAGCATTTTACATTTGATGAAAGATTTGTTATCATTTATTATAATAAAAATCCACGTGTAATAATAAATCATATCCTCTAATATGATCCATTAAATTTTATATTGTTATTGTTGGCTGGTGTTTTAATATTATTTAAACAATGGAAAAATTTATTATAATACTTGGTTTATTATAAATATTATGTGTAACTAAAAACATGTAATTTTGAATAAAATTAATACTCTTTCAATGTGCTGGACTTGTGTTAACTTACATTCCTTTTAAAACACAAGTATTTCTTCGCCGTTCACATTCTGAATTAGGAATTCTCTAATTTCGATGTTTTTAATAACGTATATTTTTTTCTGCATTTTTTATTCATTACATATTTTCACAAAATAATAATACTGAATTTTATCACGTAAATCCGCATATTATAAATTTAAGAACATATTTTAATCTAATTAATTCATAACTTGTTTTAAAATTTCAATGCGTGTTCAATATAACTTTATAAATAAAACTACTTCTGCCACTTAATATTCAATAGTTCGTTTTTTATATTTCTTTCAATATTCATAAATGTTATATGAATTAATGTTGATGATAAAGATTTTAAATGATCTATTTATCGCCTACCGCTTTTGTTTTCATCAGTCCTGCAGTTATATTTGTCGAAAGTGCTTCCGCTGGATAAAGAAAAAAATTGAACTATGTATATTATATTTTCCATTACAAGACTTATTACAATTCTACATATCATTATATCATGCTGTACTAGCTTTTTTTATTTATCAAGGAAAAAATACAAAATAAATATGTCATGAAGAGAATTCTAATTAATTTTTGACCAAACATTCGGTTAGTGTTTTCTTTTCCATGTCTCAATAATTCTTTTCCATGTTTACAGAACTGTAAGGGGCAAAAATGATTGCACTTTGTCTAGAGGAGCGTTCAATTGGTGTATCATCTTGTTCACCGAAAATGGGTAGGTATTTGTATTTTAGAAGCTGAGACCAAGTAGAAAATGCCCATTACTTATCCTGCCAAACCCAGAAGTATCATTTCACAATAAGTTGTTTTATATGATCCACTGCGATTCTCCAAGTGGATCGGGATTCACTTACCCATTGGTTGGCACGTTATTACTACAAGCATATAAATCGTAATCAATAATGCAAAATTATAAAATGTATTTATAAATTGTATGATATGCATATTTATACGATAAATAAATAAATTCCGATGTTTTTCTGTGTAATGCTCTTACATTCATGCTAAGTTATGTCTGAAAAAATACTTACCAGGAAACAGTATTTGTTTGCACATAAGAAAATTTAAAAACATATTTTAAAAATAATTACTTTGCTTTTACGGACCATGTTAAAAATCAATACGAGTTGCAAATATCTTTAAAAAGATTTACAAAAATCTATCGACAGACTATTGCTCTTCAGAGCAAAAGGTCCCAGGTTCGATCCCAACCCCACTCACAGAATAATCGGAAATCACTGTTCCTCTTTTGCTTCTGCTTATGTCTATTGTGGTGAGAGCTTGGCAGGTTTTATGTATTCCTACCTTATGATGCAGAATACAATTTATTTTCTATAAAAAAAGTCTTATCAGAGAAGGCAATCAATTAGGGACATGCTGGAATGCCTTACAATGGGCTCTGGCCCTTGAATTGTAGAGTGATTTTTATTACGTTTTCTCTTATACGGTCTCTTGTCCGCTGCATACAATTAGATTTTGAGAGGTGCCGTGGTAGCCTAGTGGTTAAGGTGTCAGCCTTCCATCCGGAAGGGTGGGGTTCGATTCCCTATGCCGCAAAAAGACCCACCGAGTACATGCGATTTACGTGCTCGTAAAATCTGTGAAATCGAAAGTCCTGTGGTCGGTCGTTGAGCAGTTACCATGGGTGCAGTGGTCTGGAGAAATATACTCCCCCTTCAGATCAATGCCGAAATTGAGGGAGTAGATCCTCTAGTGCTGCCATCTATCGGAGGATTTGAAGATCAAAAGTCGTACTTTCACCTCCATGGTGCTCTGATTAAACGAAAGACGCTCCCAATTGACTTAAATTCGTATAGCCAAGGCATAGCGAGCTTGGCTTGTCCAAGTGTCATTAGTAACAACAATAACAGATTTTGAGAGCCATAAAAAATCTTTGTTTTTACATCAAAAAGTAAAAGTTGTGTTAATTATGCATTTATATTAAATGATTACCGCCCAAATTGTCTAGTGGTCTGTGTGCCTGACTGCGGATAAGGAGGTCCCATGTTCGATTCCCGGTTCGGGCATGGGTGTACTTTCTCTATCTATCCTGTCTTTGTCCCTTTCTTGTATGAATGAGGTGTGATTGGTTGCCTACCCTATAAACGGGTTCCTATGGCATGTGTGTACTAAAGAAGTCGGACTTCACACCTAATATGGTTCAGTTGAAAAAGTGGAGCAGCGTACCCCATATTGCCAGCCTAGCTGGCATACGACAACAACAACGTATTAAGGATTACATTATTTTTTACCATGACTATCCTGCGGGTATAATTTTATGTTGATATTGGATCACCATATTTCGTGATAATTTATTGGAGAATGACATTTTGAATGCTGAAAAACTTTGCTTAGAAATAGTATCATTTTCTGTAAGTGTTTCGGACTACTGGGAACATTTAATATGAGTGAAGTTCTCAGTATCTGAGTTAAAATAATTATAATAACTATTTTGAATATAGGAAAAAATACTTATTAACACTAAAATTTCCTCTAACTGAATTTTTGAAAAAAAAAATCAGTTTTATATATCACGACATACGTTATAGACATACGTTAATTTGGCACATCAGCAATTGAGTTAGGTGCATATTAGAACTTAAGCAGAGATAATTTCAGAAAAAGTGCCATAACACCATGCAGCATTTATTATGCATTTAAGAGTTCAATATAAAGTCAGGATGTTTTGAATATAACAGCGATATGGCGAATAGACTATGTAGATGCGAATGTTTCAACAAAGACATATGTTAGTTTGGCACATCAGCAATAGAGTTAGGTGCATATTAGAACTTAAGCAGAGATAATTTCAGAAAAAGTGCCATAACACCATGCAGCATTTATTATGCATTTAATGTCCATTTAAGAGTTCAATATAATCAATCTTAAGCAGGAAGAAACCTTTCAAATGATCCACTTATTGGAGAGTAATACACGTGTTCTTAACAAAGGTAAAAAATAAGTAAGCAATACTTTCAATGGGGATAGCAATTACCACCCAAATCTGATATTCTGCCAATGTTCTAGTGGTTTTCAAAGCTTTTAGCCCATAAACTTGGTGGCCGTGAGTACAAAAAAAAAAAAAAGATCCCACTGAGCGGAATCGAAGATAACACCAGCAAGATATAATAATAAGTAGAAGTCCGAAGGACAGATATCGGGGCAAAGACACTCGTCCAAATTGTGAATGCACACATGGGGTCTTGATGATGCAATTGCTATGCATCTCAGTTCGACGTTTGGATTTGATAGTGTTAACACGAACTATCATCTTACTATACACTTTTCTGAAAAAAACTAATTTTTTAGGTAAATTATTTCCATTGAGATTAATTGGTCTTCATGTACCTTCATTTTTTTGTATCTAAGTAAAGAGTTCTCCACTGAAAAATCTCCAGTGGAAAAAGCACCGCGTATACACATTAAATAGAAATAATCATGTTTTTATGTTACGTGAGAGAAATAAAGACACCACACCAAGGAAAAGTTTAATATAACTAAAAAGTTATAAACTACAATTTCTTTCTTTTTAGAATAAGATACTTTAAAAATTGAATGTTTTTTTTCTGTCAATAAATTATTATGATTGACAGGTTATAATTAGTATTACAGTCAGTAAAGTAATTTAAGCTTAAGATAATTTTATAAATATTTAAAAAATAAATTTTAAACAAGACAAACCTGCTAAATTAAATAGCAAAATGACTGATATATACACATACAACATGTATCTTTATGGATAAATAATATTTTAAAATCATCTATTCAAATAGCAAATTATCAAAATTTGTCCACAATAGTGCAATGTCAACAGATCCATTCAATGAATTACTTTCTCCGAATCATCAGTAAGTTTAGATGCGAAGTCTGGAAATCGAAAATAAACAAGAGTTGCTTTGAAGTAAACCTGAAATGATATACATATTTTAAAATTCAAACGTAAAAAAAAATATTGCAATCATAATTAAGAAACAACAATATTTTAAGTATAAAACGCTTCCATTTATAGGGAAAAAATTTCTCTTTTGTACCAATCTGTAGGTGCAAACTTATTGATTTGTATGCACTTAAAGCTGCAAAATTTTTTAGCCTTTACATACATGAGTTCTCATAGAGTTGAATTCTAAATTTCTATTAAATAAAAACATAAATTTTATAATTTTTGAATTTATCATATAATCATGAATTTGAAATATTGTGGTTCTCTCACTGAAACTAAGCTCCTATTTAAGTATTAAGTGGAGCACGGTATTCTCTAAGATGATGAAGTCGTTAAAATCTGTGATGAGTGTCTGCTCAATGATCAGTAGTAATTGTCGCTAAACCATTACATGAGAGCTTTACATGTTTGTCGGCGAATGATTACACATGTCAAAAGTTAAACGAATTTACAGCTTATAAAAAGACTAGCATGAAAAGCTTATCAGTGTTAATGCGTATCCATGGATGATTAGTCAAAAAAAATAGTTATGTAAGAGAAAGGGAAAAAAAATGGTGGTCCATTTGGACATTGTATGAAACGGGAAGGTGTGCATTACTTCCAGTGGAATTCTGATTTCAGTCAAGATCCGAAGGTTAGGAAGAAAGTTGCAAAGTTTAACATACAATACTGGGTAATTAATGAACTTGTATAATATGCATTAAAAGCTGTGGGAATAGAACATTGAGCCACCTCTGCAACATTATATTCAAAAAGAGTCAGTATAACAATGTAAGGTAAGCAGCTTAGCAAGTTTTTTCGCAGTTTCTGATTTGAAATCGGACTGTTGTAGTATTATTTCAGAAGAGAATTTTAACAGATAACATTGTGCGTCGTGATTTTCGCGATATCTCATTATCTTCCACTATACAAGCGGATTTGCTCTTTTGAAAGTTAAATTGAAACAGCATTTAGTTGATATCATAATCCAGCCATTATTGACTCACATATCCTGTTTTGGATTCAGTTTTTTGAGCCCAACTGAATAGTTTTTTGAGAAAAATCCAACTTTGATTCCAGATTTTCTACCTGTACGAGATAAAAAATACGTTTCTATTCTCCTATAGGACCATCATGTCAACATGTGTGAGGAAAAAGAGTTCTTGTAACACATAAAACCAAGCACACAGCACCTGCAGAACGAAAAACAACTGACAATTTTGGTGAGCTAATATCGGCGATCCATGAAATACGTATTGTTTAGTCTGATTTATTACAGTTTTATATATATCTTAGCAATATAAATAAAAACTTTCATTTTTAATGACACAATAAATTTCCAAAAACATGTAAAATGAGGAATAATTGAGGCGTTTTAGGAAGAATGGATGAATATGACTTTGTTAATATGGAGGACAAATGCGCGGGTACATTCTATTAAGAAGCAGTGTAAATATTTAAAGATTATAATCAAGTTTCATGTTAATTAATGATTAAATTTTGGATACTTAATATATTTAGCAATGTATTGTAGAGGTTGTGCCACCGTATTATATCCTAATGTAAGAAGGATATGATAACATATGACAGTTACGAGACCAGTGAAACGCATTGACTTCATTAGTTGTTGTTGCAGATGCATGCTTGTTTCTACCAAGCCCTGAATTGGCATCTACCAGTAATACATAAGCAGCCGGGGGAATCTCCGTGATTTTGAATCAGGGACTAAGAGGATCTCCAATATTTGGCCTCACACCTCCAGAGTTATCATTTCACAATGCGATCCCGACGTATTTAATGTGCTTCAGCTGCCTTTCAGAAACAAGACCGATCTTCGGTTAATCCGGAATTCAAACTCACTACCTTCCGATAATGAGAATGACACCCTAACGAACCAGGCCACAGTTGCCTTTGATTTTATCTGTGACGAACTTGCAGAACGACGGGATACTACTGGTGGAAGAAACATAGATTTCGGTGCTGGATGAAAGCACAAATAAAGAACACTGATAAACAAAGCATTTTTTATAAATTAACGGAAAATTTACTATCATAGATGAATTAATTAGCCTACAATCAATGAAATCGATCACACGATAATATTTGCTTGAGCGTGCTGTAAATTTAATAGAAAAAATATCTTTTGTCCTGCAATAAAATATCAAGCATTAAAATTGATAGAGCTAAAACGAAGAAAAAAGTAAAGATATGGTTAGGCTATTAAAACAAGTTACAAGCACGACATACAAATTAAAAAAATCTAAAAATATTTTCTTTTATTGCATTTTAATTCATGAAAGCACAGTGATGGTGCACAGTGTTTAAGACATGCCCTATACACTTTGCCATGTAAATGCTAATGCGGTGAATATAATGAAAGCAATGACACTATCATCTACAATCAGCAGTTCTGTGAATGTGGAGGACTTTGTGCGAAATAAAGACGTTAATGAAGTACAGTTTTAGGTGGTTGAACCTAGTCAGATTGACAAGACTCTAATAATTGAAGAATAAAATCTGAATTTTGGAGACGAAGGACGTACTTCATGATGATTTCCTAACTAATATAAGGTACGAAGATTAGAGATACGTGATGCAGCCCATATATTTTAGAAATTATTTGAACTAAGGTTTGGTTTGTTTGTCGCTCAACGGTCATTTTTTTGCACACGAGGGCTAATTAGACCGGGACTTACGGTTTAAAGTGGATTCCGAACCACTACAAACATCCATGCCCAAGGTGGGATTCGAACCCACGAACTGTTGAATCGAAGGCAAGAGCGCTAACCATTCGGCTGCCAGCTCGGCTATATGAACTAAGAGATCATAAAGGATTGTGTTTGCTCAAGAAATACAAAAATTAAAAAAACCAATTCAATGCAAAACTTTTCTTTAAAAAAACAAGACAGAAATATTTTGGAAATTTCCCTTTGTCAGGACAAAAGTATCTAAAATATTTCTGCTGGTACGATGAAGATAGCAACAGGCCTTTACGAATTCTGTGAACAGAAGAGGTGCATTTCTCGTTAACTGGTAACGTGAACTAGAAAAATTGTGTGTATTGGGCAGAGAATAATACATCATGTGCTTGAACGTCCATTACAAGAGAAAAAAGTGACTGAATGATGGGGTATAAAGAGTAGGTTCATCTTCATCCTTTACTTTTTTAACAGGTTATCTGCAAACGTGAACATAGTAACGAGTGCTCGCTATCTGGACATAACACGTAATGTGACTACCGTATTGCAACAGCAAAATACTTAATCTGAAGTTGTGTGAATGCAAGAATGCACTCTTTCACACGCAAGGTCTACATTAAAACGTGTCTTAAATTAACAATTTGGTGACAGTCTTTCCCATTTCCATGGCCACCAACTTCTCTTGATCTGTTACCAAATGATTTCTGTCTGTGAAGATATCTGAAGTGTATCAGTTTCGTCCACAAACTGTATCGGTTTTGAAAATTGCCACCAGAACTGCGATTCAAGATTGTCATGGTACGTGTTGCAGTGCTATCTACAGTCTGCCGCAAGCAGAGTCTCATCGTGTAGGAAGGAGATGTGTGGAGATTTTGTGAAATACAATAAAATGCCTTATTTTATGTTACTTCTCTATCCTTATTGTTTGTCCTTACTTTTAGCCTATCTACCTCCGTGATTTTCATGCTACAGTTGCCTTTTGAACGCTCATTTAGGATTTTTCAAAATGGGTAACACATTCCAAAAAAAAAAAACTTGGTGTTGTCATTTGATATTTTCGAAATGTTCTCACTGTAATCGTAACTAATAAAGTAAACTATTGTATCCACATCATTCTTGAGCGCCTACCTCAAAATACCTTATGACGAAATTTCAGTCACTTTCTCTGAAAGGTATGTGTTATAGTTAGAAGCCCATATCAGATTTGTTTTTCTTAATCACTATGCACATGACATACTTATTAGCACAATCATAAACATTATAAATATACGATTTTATTTAACTTTTATAGCACTTAATGGACATTCAAAAGACTTGACACCGTCATATAAGGTATTTTATATCCACCAGGAGAAACTTCTCATTGATAGGAGAAACGTGTCAAAAAGAAAATGTAGAAGTTCCCAAGCACTCGCCTTGAAGGAATTGCAAGTAAAAAACAGACACGCAATGTGAGTTTCCCGTTGCTTGACACTGGTTGAGATCAAACGCAGAATTTTCTTCTCTGACGGGTGCTGCTGTCCCACCACAAGATCATGACAAACCCTTATTTTTCAACTTCTTATTTATTAACTTTTACTGCAATATTTAAGCTTTAATTTTAACTCTGATCCAACTTTAAATATTGGTATACGTTTCACGATGCAAAAAAGTTAATGAATGCAATCAATTTAAAAAGGAATATTCCAACAGAATCCACCAACAAACAAAATCCATTTTTTTAGATTTAATCAGAATATTAAATTATATTTAGCTTAATATTGGGTCGTTTTATAATTATAGACTGGCACCGACCAAGACAACTTCAACTGGTTATCCTATACACCACAATAAAAGTCATCAAACATGCCTTGAATGGCAAGTAGAATACTCCAGATACTATACAAAGCGATCAATTAATCCAAATTATTGAATGGCGTAATAGAATGAGACGTGCGCATCATGATACAGCACGAGTTCTGGCTTAAATATTCGGTGGCAACAAGAGTTCAACATTAAAAAAGCTTGTGGTTTAGGCATCAGAATGAGTGGATAATCCGTAGACTGTTTCCCAGATCTGTAGCAATGATATGGCTATCTAGTTTAAACCAAGAGACGGTAATCCAGCGGGCACTGATGTGAAACATTTATAGCAGAAAGCAAAAAATTAAGGCCCAACTGTACAACATAACTCCAACTGTACAACATTTTGGAACTCTCCGTAGAATGAAAACACTATTTAGCTGTAATGAGCATGGCTAAAAAGCTCGTAACATTGGTACCAATAGAATTAACAAAGGAGTTACATCAACGACATTTGGAAATCTACCGTTCTCTTCAATGCATGAGATTAGAGAATCACGTTTGCTTCATGTCCTGACTGTAGGTGCAAAATGGGTTCTTTACCACAATTGCAAACACAAAACACAGTATCTGCATACCAGCAAACCTGCAAAACTGAATGCCAAGCCAGTCCTCTGTCCACAGAAGGTTTTCGCCTGCATTTGGTAGTTCATAAAGACCGTAGTCTCATATGATTTTTTCCTGTGTGGCCGTACCACTAACACGTACGTGTACAATCAACAATTAAATGAATGCGTCCAAAAATTTAGCATGAAACAGCTTTCTGTGGGCAATAGGTTGGGTGTCATATGAAAATGAAGCAGGCAAAATGAAGCACAATCACATGTCTCCTTTTATAGATGACAAGAAACCAGGAGTTGAGGTATAGGTTTCAATCGCACCAACGTTATTCATCAAATTTGGATCCAGCAAATTACATATTTCACTATTTGGGCAGAAGATATTGTATCCATAATGACTGATGGAGACAGATTATGAAAAAAGTGGGAAAAATAATTTAAGAAGATCAGTAATTGTGCTGTGTTCATTGAATTCAATTAGGAATAAAACATGGATTGTACCAAAACATAAAGAGCAGAAGAAACCAAATATTTTGGACACAGATACTTTTAATTCCGAATTCAAAGAAAGTGAGAGAAAAACTGACAATAAAGAAAATTACAGTACAATTGTATCAAAAGTGTGGTAGTAGGTAAACACAAGAGATGCAGCAAACGGCTCTGACAAGACTACGAAGTGGCCATTTGCTTGCTCAGAGACACGCCTCTGGTACCAAGGTCTAACCTCTGTCCCAAATGTCGAGTGGTTCAGGCCTCCCCATCTCATATTTTTCAGAGCATTAGGTGTGAGAGAGGGGACATGGATTGAGACCGGAGGTGGTGCTTGAGAGACTGACTGTTTTTGGATTCATGGGGTTGGTGTGATGGTACTGTCTGACAACAACAACAAGGGATAAGCAACAACAACCAAATATAATTGTTGAAGAATACCTTTCTAATAAGGACCAAATATTAACTTATCAAAAAATGCTTTCAGTAATTTATAAAGTTCGAAAAATTGTTAAGATGGTTAAATGTTCCCTTTCAAAAATGCCTTATTATAAAAAATATGTACTAAATGAAAATAAAATAAGATATATATTAGTATTAGTTTGTAAGGCACGTTGGAACAGTTTACACTTAATGATGGAACAATTTTTGTGCCAAAATCATCAGGCTTCTCCTGAGCATCTTTTGGATTGCATGGGTCTCTCTTTAGCAATCTTCTTTTAGTCTTCGACTTCCTTACAGTCAACAAACTCGTGGATCTAGTCTGACTCCGCCAGACATGGAGGATAAGCAACAACAACAATTTTTGTAATTTTGAAAACCAACCCAAAAAGCAACAGTCGATTTAAACTTGCAAATTAACTTTTCCAAAAGTGAATTCGACTCAATCAGTACTCAACTGCATCAGTACTACTTCCACTTCTTCAGTAAGACAGCTCGGGGTGGGCCAAGGCTTTCCTCAGAACACTCCTCCATTGTGTTCTCCGAAAGGCAACAGTTCTCCAATTTGCCACTTTAAGTACTTTGAATTCCTCTACCCAATAAGTCCATCTAACTTTGGGCCGACCCCTAGATCTGTTTGCAATGGGTCTATAATTGAAAATTCTGTAAGTCAAAGACGAGGGTTTCATTTGACAGATATGGTCTACAAATCTCAAGCGACATATTTTAATATAATTGACGATGTCAGATTCCTTAAAAGTCTGTAGAGATTGAAATTGTATCTGTGCCTTTAAGCTCTTTTCTCACTTACAGCACCAAATATCTTTATTAGGACTTTTCTTTCAAATATCACAATTTTATTTGACTGAGTATTTGTTGGAGTCCAGGTTTCGTATCTATATGCAAGAACAGGTTTTATGTTGATTTTGTATAGTGCGATTTTTGTAGATCTTTTCTCCGAGAAAGAAGTCCGGTTTCACGTTCTTTCGATTTCGTAACGGTGAAGATTTTTAAAGGGGTGGATTGTCAGCCCAAGCCAAATCCCAAACTCAAGGACCAGTCCCGATATGATCCCCAGGGAAAGGGTGACCGGCTATACCCCTGGACACCGTGTACTCATTTTATTCATCCTTTACAACACGCATGGACTACTTTAGGGCTACACTCTTACCACCACACGGGGCTTCGTGATAATTACTTCCTGTAATAAAACTGGGGAGATAAAACAAAGAAACATATGTTTTCTATCTTTTTCTAAAATACCTACTATAGGTATTAAAACCAGTATTCCGGTATTAAGTTCTAAAAAAATACCGAATGCAGTTATTGAATTCTTGTTCGGATATTGCAATACCTAGTTGGAATAATAGTATGATACTCTCTGTTATGTGATTTTTTAAAAATACAATACGGCAGAAAAAATGTATGTAATATGATATTTTCTGAATAGTTATATTTTAGATAAACGAGATACAATGAAAAAAATTAACTGCTTTCGAAACTCCAAAATATTTTCCTGCATATCGTTCCCATTAAATGAAGAATGTACAACTCATCAGCACTCGATAGACCATCACGCTGAATGCATCAACTGCGGCTAGTATCTAACTTGGGATCCTTGAATTGTGTTGGTCTATCATTAGAGGGTACCCATTTCAAAAATCTATTAAAAATAAAAGAAAATGACAGTGCAGCAATCTCGCTTTTTATATATCGCAAAATATTAGTAAATTTCTCCCCAACAAGATAGAGCTTTGAATGTGAGTGCGACGCCACCCAATCACCTCAACCGTTTCGCCTTTCACTCAAATTATTCAGCCTTATGAAATCGGAAAATGGTTATTAAATTTAACCGTTTTCTTTTTTTATGGTACATTAATAATAAATAGTCCGAATCAGTAATGAAAAACCTTGTGTACAAGAAATACTGTTAATTAAAATTCTTGTCGGAAGAATAGGTAAAAAAAATTAAGAAAATTGTTTTACTGTTTTACCATGTCATCCTTACGTTGATTTTTATTGCAAACAGAGTGAAAACTTAATGTTTACCAACTTTTTTTTAATAGAAAGATTATCAAACCTGATGCATTTACAAAGATAATTCTATTTTATTCGTTTTTATTGCATCACTGGTAACAACATATTTTTAATGTATGAATTTTGTTCCTTTGAAAAAATTACATATGCACCTCGTTTTTTAGGGTTGAAAAAATATTGTCAAGATTGACTCAATGATTTTACGATTTTGCATTCTATTTTATTTTTCATGCAGCAATATTTACATTCAAACTATTTTCGAATGGAACCGACCAAAGACTGCGATACTATGCAAAACTTTTTTTTTTTTTTACTTACCCTGACATACTCCACATTTATACTTCGTTCAAATTAATGGTCACAATATGGGGTGCAGCTGTTAATTCGATAACAGTATTGTGTAGAGTAATGCGGATTTAACAATATCCATCTCCCTTCAATTTTGAATGCTCTACATTTCAAGTTTCATAATGATTTGAGCTCCAAAATCTCTTCACATTAAAAAAGGCTGTCATAGACTCACATCAGTTCCAGTTTATTGTGAGATGTTTATAAAGTTTAGCAAATTAAAAAGTTCAATGTCATAAATCTTTAGTTGTAGAAATGAATGTCCTTTTAAGACACAGCCTTTAATAATAATTTCGAAATCGAAGTCTGAAGGACGGACGTATAATCCATTTTTTTTAAAAAAAAAATTTCGTGGAAAATACATGTAAGTTATAATTTTTTCAGCTTATGTAGTTATTGTACTACCTCTGACAAAGACACAAGCCACTGTAATTCTATAAGCTTAGTATTGTTCATGAAATTTAAGATGTGAATTTCATAAGCTATGGAGAAATTGTACAAAAAAGCAAATTGAAGAGAATTATTGCTCTCAGCGCAAAATTTTTATAAGCAATCTGCTATTTTAATTGAAGTAAAGGTGTAGAAACAAAATGTTAATAAGTTGAAGTTGGTAATTAAAAAGAATCGCTCAAAAAATCGTCGGGAGAGAAATATTTCGAGGCAGAAAGAGAGAGCTTCAGGAACTACAGCAGCGCTTGTTTATCACTCAATGGTTAATTTTTGCATAAGATGGCTAAATATAACAGGATCTACAATTTGGAATGGATAACGAACCATTATGGACATACAATCCCAAGATGGGAATTGAATCCTAGAACTGTGGAATTGAAGGCTAGAACTCTAGCAAACCTTTCGATGGGAAACTCGACAAATTAACTTAAAAAATAACTATGATGAGTAAATTATTTTGAACTTTAACTTGGATCTTTAAATTTTTTTGATTTAACTTTAGCAAATACTTAAATACTTGTATTTAATTTTGCATATTTATTTTTCATAATATTTTCATCGTTAATTTAACATTATTTATATACATAAACATTTAACTTTTGTTTTTATGTGAGGAATTCAACATTTAAAGATTCTTTGTTGCTTCTCCTGATAAATTTATGTGCATGCTTTACTCCTTTATTTCATGAGTAAATAGTATTTAATAGTTGATTGTATTTATGAAGTTTTATCAATAAGACAGAAATGTAAATGCTATATAAAACTTATCAAATTTAGGTCATTAGGTGACAGTAGTAGTGCAGCCTATTGATATCTCACAGCAGGTTACAAATCAATTTCAGTGCGATATACATTTTTCTTTTAAAAAATACATTTTTTGGATCAAAATAATTTTAAATTAAAAAATTTTACATGAGAAATTTACTACGAAATTTTCCTTTATAAATTGTAGGTATTGCTGCGCTGGCATGTTTTTGTGAATGCGACAAAACTGCAACACTTTTCATCTCTTGTCACACAAATTTCAGGTGTATAGCTTGGTGTGTTTATTTAGTTTAGAAATTTAATAGTATCTGGTATACATAGCAGTAAAATTTGTCACAAGAAACCATTTTGAACAAAACTTGGTCATTCATGATTTTAAATTAACTTTATATTTTTGAAAAAAAAACTGTTTTTCCTCATTAATTTTTCTAATTTCTTTAACAGAATATTAAATGAATTCAATATTTTTGAAAAAATATTTTCACTTATTTCATCAGTGTCTTTTCGGAATTCGCGAAGCCATGCAAATGAAATATTGAAATCATCAACAAGATTAGTCTTCCCAATTAATGTAATTAAGAACTCATAAAATTTTTATACTGCTACTCGAATTAAGATAGGATGGAAGATTTTATACAATCAATATAAAAAGTATAAAAAAACATGATATACCTCACTCATTATTCAAATAATTAAACTAGAATGAGAATATGTTCAAAGATTAATTTTTCAATGATTACATGAGATCAAAAATGGTTGTGAAGAATGCTCACTCCGATCTGTTTACGCCAGTAGGTGGCGTGGTAAGTTAGTGTGAAAAGAACCACCGACAAAAAAGGTTGTTATGACCAGTCTGCTACAAAAAATGTTAATTGCTACAAAATGATTAATGCTACGTACAATATTGAAATTATGTTACATATGAGAAAAGTATTATTGTGTTACGAATAAGTGTTATGTAATTAACTATGCTACCAATTAAGTATATTGTGCTTTGGAAATGTGTATATGGTTATATATAAATTAAACGTTGTGATGCGTAAAATTTTCCTACTTCTTGATTGACGAATCCGAGTCACTTTTTCTTGTGCTACAAAAAGCATTGAATTGTGAGTGATTTTATTTATGGTGCATCAGCCGGGAACTGA
The DNA here is from genome assembly GCA_037975125.1 of Latrodectus hesperus. Classification (NCBI taxonomy): domain Eukaryota; kingdom Metazoa; phylum Arthropoda; class Arachnida; order Araneae; family Theridiidae; genus Latrodectus; species Latrodectus hesperus. Next base: position 39,764 of record JAJQOW010000596.1, on the reverse strand, counting down.
GATTTGTTTGTTTGTTTGTCGCTCAACGGTCATTTTTTGCACACGAGGGCTAATTAGACCGGGACTTACGGCTTTAAGTGGATTCCGAACCACTACAAACATCCATACCCAAGGCGGGATTCGAACCTACGAACTGTTGAACCGAAGGCAAGAGCGCTAACCATTCGGCTGCCAGCTCGGCCGGAGAACTGAGATACGTTTGGAATAATAAAGAAGAAAATCACAGGTAGGCAAAAATTTAATTATATTCAATACTTGTTATATTATGAAATTTAAGTAAAAAGAAAATTTTGTTACGATTTAAAAATGTCTACTGAAGACCTTGATAGATTAAAGCACAAACGTGCTATAGAAAGAACTATAACTACTAAACTTATATCCAAAATTGAAGTTTCTTTAGTTGATGAAGGAATTGATAAAAATGAATTTGAAGAACATCTAGAGGTTCTTATAGAAAAGAAAAGAAGTCTTAAAACCTTAGACTCCGAAATAGAAAATCTTATAGAAATAGAATTATTAGAACAGGAAATTAACGTAAGCGACGAATATCAGGAGAAGTGTATTAGAATTGCTAATAAAATTAGACGCTGTATTCAAAACAAAACAGCTAGTCGACAAAAATTCGGTTGAAAATTTTGTTGAGACAAAGGGTTCCGAGAATACTGCGAGAGATTGCACAAATGTTTCTGTTAATAGCTCAGTTTTAACTCAATAAACACTCACTCAAGGACTGTATAAAAACACACTCTTTATTTCTCCGACTCACAATGGCTACTGCCGGTTTCTCTTTATAACTCAAAGGGGGCGCTGCGCTCGCAGGCGCCAACATTCCGCCCGGCGTTGACATGGTACATTCAACAATTTGAAATCTCAAGAAAAATATTAACACACTATACATAATATATAACACACAATATAATACACACAATATAAAATATGAGTACAATGATACACACTATTTATAATAAACTACACAAAATACATAATGATACCCAGATATATTTGATAGAGTTCTTACTCCTTAATTAGGCAATGGCAAAATGCAAATTTTATTAATGCTCCTTTTAAAAACCCCATTCTTCGTTTTAACTAAAACTACTCTCACCTTCTTATCCTTTCCTGGGAATGTTTGCATAATTCTGCCCAATGGCCAGTTAAAAACCGGAACATTGTCCTCCTTTAAAATCACCATAGTGCCAACTTGCACATTCTCCTTGGCGAACCTCCACTTTGATCTTTCTTGTATTGCACTTAAATAATTGTTAGACCAATGCTTCCAAAATGTCTGCACTATCTTAGTTAATTTTTGCCATTGTTTTAATTTATTGTCATGTAAATTTAGGATGTTGGGTTCTGCAATTGCTGTGATAGGTCTGCCTATCAAAAAATGGCCAGGTGTCAAGACATCATAATCATTTAAGTCAGATGACAAGGGATGCAATGGGCGGGAATTAAGAATTGCCTCAATCTGATCAATTACAGTTAAGAATTCCTCATATGTTAGTTTTAAATTGCCAACTACACGTTTAAGATGGTATTTCGCGGATTTGACACCTGCCTCCCAAAGTCCACCATGATTTGGGGATCTAGGGGGAATGAAAGTCCACTCAACCTTTTCTTTGGACAAATAATTACTCAAGTTTTCATCTGGACTGCTAACTATTTTACTCAATTTCTTTAATTCGGAGTTACTGCCAACAAAATTAGTAGCGTTATCAGAAAATATGTGGGCACTTTTCCCTCTTCGGCTAAAAAATCTCTTAAGTGTAGCTACAAAGGCATCACTAGAGAGGTCTGTTACCATCTCTAAATGACAAGCTTTAGTCACAAAACAAATGAAAATACACACATACATTTTATTATACATTCCTTTTCTTTGATTGGGATATTTTATATAAAAAGGACCAAAAAAATCTATCCCTACACAATTGAATGGAAAGTTTGGGGTTACTCTCTCTTCAGGTAAATGTCCCATGAGCTGTTGACAAGGTACTGGTTTTGCTTTAAAGCAAACAACACAATCGTGCACTAGTTTTCTACAAAGGTTACGTCCATTTAAAGGCCAAAACCTTCGTCTAATAAGAAACAATAACCCTTGTGGTCCAATATGTAAATAGTTCTTATGAAACATTTCAGCAATCATCACAGTCAATTTATGACCGGCAGGTAAAATTATAGGGAACCTTTTATCAAAGTTAAACTTACTGTTGGCTAGTCTTCCACCAACTCTTACAACACCCCTTTCATCTAAAAATGGGAAAAGATTTTTTAACTTACTCTCTACAGGCACATTACCATCCTTCTGAAGGCATGAAATTTTCCTTTTAAAACACTCTTGTTGAACTAATTTTACTAAGACAAATTCAGCATCTTTAATTTCTTTACATTGCAGGTGCCCAGTTATCCTTGGCTGTGATTTGCAATTATTCAGGAACCTATAAAGAAAAGCTAAAACACGAACAAGTTTAGTATAATTGTTAGTAATACTAAGTAACTCCTCAGTTAAAGAATTAAAAGTCACTAGGAAAACAGGTCTCTTGAACCTTCGTTCACTCTTAACCAGTTCTGTATTAAAATGTTCTAAGTCCACGTTAATCAGCTCTTCACAGTTGTTAAGCGTCTCTACTTCCTCGATGATAAGTTGTGGTCCATGCCACCACAAGGAATTATTTCTCAGTTGTGCTGGATTGCAGCCACGAGAAACGATGTCTGCAGGATTTCGCTCCGATGATATATGCCTCCATTGTGAGACATCTGTCAGAACTTGTATTTTAGCCACTCTGGTAGCGACAAAGGTTTTCAATTCTGCTGGAGACTTCTGAATCCAGGACAAAACAATTTTGCTGTCCGAAAAATACCAAATTTTATCTATCTTAAGTTCTAGGGAAGTGCTAATTTTTTTCATCAATTTAGATAGCAATACACCTGCACACAGTTCAAGTCGTGGAATCGAAAGTGTTTTGATTGGTGCAACTCTTCCTTTGCTGCACACTAGATGTGAAGTTAATTCACCACTCGCTGATTCGCATCTTAGATAGACTGCTGCACCATAATAGTCCTCCGATGCATCCGAGAATCCAAAGAGTTCAATTTTTACAACATTCTCTGGAAGCATACATCGCTTTATTTTAATACAGTTAATGTCATACAACCCATCAAAAAACTGTAACCATTCTTGTACGACATCTGATGGCAGTCTTTCATCCCAATCTATTGATAACCTCCACAAGCGTTGCATAAAAACCTTAGCCTTTGTAAGTACAGGTCCTATCAAACCAAGTGGGTCAAAAATGCGGGCAATTATGGACAAAATTTCTCTCTTTGTAACCATAGAAGCATCTTTTTTAGGCATATTGTAAGAAAACTCATCACTCTTGGCCTTCCATAGCAACCCTAATGTTTTTGTTTGATCAAAGCTATAGTCATTTGAATCTTCAGAAATTTCTCTTAACTCTGGACAGTTACTTTGCCATTTATGTAGTTCCATACCACAAGTTTTAAATATTTGAGTTAATTCTTGCTTTAGACACTTTACACTTTCTAAATTTGACCCTCCACTCAATATATCATCCATGTACATATCCTTCTGTATTACTTGAGAAGCCAATGGAAATTTCAGTTGTTCATCAGTACCTAACTGTTGAAGACATCTCTGAGCCAAATATGGAGCACTAGTGGTTCCATACGTCACTGTGCATAATTGATACGTTTTAATATTCGCTTCCTTACTATCTTTCCATACAATTCTTTGCAAATCTCTTTGTTCAGGATCAATCCAAATCATTCTATACATTTTTTGAATGTCGGTAGTAAAAGCAAAAAGATGTTTTCTAAACCTCAATAATATAGCAAATAAATCATCTTGAATTACACCACCATTTAGCTGTATAGAATTTAATGACTCACCAGTTGAAGTAATTTGTGAAGCGTTGAACACAACTCTACATTTCGTACTCGTTTTCTGTGGTCTATAAACTGCATGATGAGGTAAATAGTAGACCACTTCAGGTTCTTGCATCATAGAAACTTCTTGCATATGATTCAAGCACTTATATTCACTCATAAATTGACGATATAATGACAGAAGTTCTGGATTCCCTTCTAATTTATTCCACAAGGCATTTAATCTTTTGACTGCAATCTCTCTAGACTCTCCCAATAATTTCGGATCTTTTTTAAATGGCATCTGTACCACAAATTTTCCTGATTTATCCCTTTTATGAGTTTTTATAAAATGATTATTAGCTTCAATTCTCTCTGCAGTTTCAAATTTCTGTGTTTCTTCAATTTGTTCTATTTCCCAAAAATTCCGCATAATTTTATTTAAGTCGGCACCCTCGTTTATAAGCCCACAGTGTACTTTAGTCTCAGTTTCTATTGATACACTACCACTCACTACAAATCCGAATACCGTGTTTTGTAAAATTAAATTAGTATTAGTAGGGTAAATTCTATCAGGTTTTAATAGTCCATAAAAATTCTCTGCTCCCAGAATTAAATCGATTGGATCTGGAACATTAAATCCCGAATCCGCTAACTTAATGTTTTTTAATTCCGGAACGCAAATATCAATTTGCCTTAAAGGGGTCAAATTTGTAACACTGGGAACAACTAAAAATTCTAAATCTAATTTGAAATTTCTTATATCATTAACAATCGTAGCATTAACTTTAGATTTAATTGTCAGAGACATTCCATTTAAACCTGAAACTCCAATATTTATTTTTTCCTTTCTTAAATTAAGCTTGGCAGCGCAACTCTTACTCAAAAAATTAGCGCTGGCTCCAACGTCTAATAAACCACGAACGCGTAAAACATTTCCCAAGTCATCGGTTAAAAAACAAATAAAACTGCTAAGTAGTATAGACTTCGAATTTGCAGACGAAGTATAACTAGTCGCCGCTAAGCAATTTTGATCCTGACCACTTGACTCTTGTTTATTGCCAGTAGGAACGAATTCTAAAGCTGTGGGGGAGGGGAAGGATCTCACTTTCGCATTGAGAGTATTTATATTCTCATTCTCAACAGGCGCCGAAAAACGTTCTTGTTTTTGCTCTGACTGAAAGTGAAGTGTGGCATGATGGCGCCGCCTACAGATATTGCACGAATGTTTTGATTTACAAGTTGTTACCCTATGATTATTCCCCAAGCAATTAAAACATAAGTTATTTGATTTTACAAACTCAATACGCTCATTTACTGACATATTTCTATAATTAGGGCATTTATATATGGGGTGATTCTCATTACATGATAAAACACACTTATTATTTTTAACTTCCGAAAGGAAAACTCTCGACGTGTATTTTGATTTAGACAATTTATTAAACTTTGAATTTTCCACCAAAGTCTTACCTCGGGAAGTAAAATATAAATCAATTTCTTTCCCTAATTCAGTGGGCTTAAGCCATGTGTCAGCCTGTCTCATATTAATATGACACGTAGTTTCTCTATCTAAGGTCTGGCATATTTTATCCGACACAATTAAATCTTTGAGAGTTTCGAAATCTGTTACCTTCCTCAATTGTAAATAATATTCCCAGCTCGTCGTTAATCGCGATGCAAATTGTACGTATGTTTCATTTGGTTGGCGGTAGGCTTTCCTAAAATGTTCTAAACATGATTGAGGGGTAGGCTCAAATTCTCGAAGTACTATTGTTTTTACTTTAGAGTACTCATTTAACTCGTCATCCTTTATATAAGTTATCACATTAGTCGCTTTTTCCCCTAGCAAATTTAACAAAATCTCCGCTTTGTATTTATCAGGGACGTTTTTTGAAATAAAGGCCCTTTCTAAAGATGCAAAAAAATAACTCCAACCCTCAGGTCTACTAGGAGTTTTAATAGTTAAAGTACGGACACTTTTTATGAGAGAGTCCAAAGATTCAGTCTGATTATTTTCAATATTTTCACCTTCTGAATTTAACTTAGATTCCGCTTTCACGCGAGCAATTTCTAATTCCATTTTCGCTCTTTCAAGTTTAAGTTTTTCTAATTCTAATTGTTGAAGCTCTTCAGATTTTCTCTGTTCGAGCTTAATTTTCTCTAACTCTAGTTGCCGCAACTCATCGGACTTTCGCTCTTCAATTATCGTATTTGCTAATTCTACAACGGAATCTTTCTCTGTCACGTACTTTTGGTTTTGTTTTATAATCCTGCTTAATTCTGAAACAGTCATTTTCTCATTGACATCTTCTCCTAACTCAATAGCAATTAATATCAAATCCTCTTTTTTTACGCCTTTAAACATTTTGGATAGTTATTAATACTTCAATATAAATATAAAGATCTATTCTCAGAACAAGAAAATTACTCAATCACATACCTCAATAACGTTGACGATACTCAGCAGAGGCGTAAATTATCACTCATAGCCATTATATAGATCCATAGGTTGCTTATTTTCTCCGGTGAGACTATGACCAATGTTAATAGCTCAGTTTTAACTCAATAAACACTCACTCAAGGACTGTATAAAAAACACACACTTTATTTCTCCGACTCACAATGGCTACTGCCGGTTTCTCTTTATAACTCAAAGGGGGCGCTGCGCTCGCAGGCGCCAACAGTTTCTAATGCAATAAAATTACCAAAATTAAATATTAAACAATTTTCTGGCGACACTAAGTACTTTAATGAATTTTGGAATTGTTATGAAAATACAATTGAACAAAATTCTTCTCTTTCTAAAATTCAGAAATTTGCGTATTTGAAACATTTCTTACCGGACAAGCATTAAATGTCGTTTCCGGTTTTGAATTAAGTAGTGAGAATTATGACAATTTTATAACATTGTTGAAGGATCGGTTCGGACGCAAAGACGTCATTATTAATGCCTTTATGAATAAATTACTGAATTTAGAAAAGGTAAAAAATGTATCGAATGTTAGAGAGTTACGAAAACTTTACGATGAGTTGGAAATTTGCATTAGAAATTTAGAGTCCTTACAGGTGGCTTCGGGATCCTATGGACACCTTTTAATTCCAATTTTAATGAAATTATTACCCGAAGAGTTAGTAATTGAATTTAATCGGAATCGGAAATCTCATGAAAATAAAGATGTATCTGAATTACTTTCGTTTTTGAAAAACGAAATTCAGTGTAGAGAAAACACTTCGCTAGTTTTAAGCGAAAAGAAATTTAGCTCCAATCAATTTAAAAATGTAAATAAAAGTCCTATGAGAAATTTGCCTTCAGCAACTGCTTTTAATACTCAAGTGAAATCCTTTAATTGTATATTCTGTTTGGGTCCCCATGATACGTTTAAGTGTAGAATGCCTGTACAAAACAAAATAGAAAAATTACGAGCTGAAAAAAGATGTTTTGTTTGTTTTAAGAAATTTCATCAAAGTAAATACTGTTATTCTAACAAATATCCTTGTAATAAATGCAAAAACAAAAATCATCATACTTCCATTTGTTTAAATAAAATAAATCCGAATGTTATCAGAGGTAACGAATTAATTAATGAAATTCCGAATCAAATCAATGAAATAAATGAAGATCACGATCCAACGGTTCGCGATTCAGAAATAATAAGTTCTGTCTCCAGTTGTAAGGAAAATTCCGAGACTTCGAAATATGTATATTTGCAGACATGTACAGTTAAAGTTTTATCAAAAACGAATTCTGCGTTCACGCGTATTTTTCTTGACAGTGCCAGTCAGAAGTCATTTATTACGCAATCACTGGTTAATACGCTAAAGCTATATCCGAAGCGATGGGAGAATTTATCTGTTTATTCTTTTGGCATGAAACAGACAAATGAAAAAGCGTATCCCGTGGTAGAAATAAAAATAAAAAGAAAAAATGGAAGCACAGTGAAGATCGAGGCTGTAGCTGTGCCAGATATCACGGCAGCGAAACTCCAGATGCCTTCATTACAAGTTAGAAAATTAATGAGAGCAAAAAACTTGGAGTTAGCTGATTCATCATACGCAGGAAATGAATTGCTGGATGTGGGAATTTTAATTGGTGCGGACCTGTTTTGGGACTTCGTGTTAAATGAAAGGGTGAGAATAAATAAAACCCTAATTACTATAAATACCATATTTGGATGGACGGTCGTGGGATCGGAATTTAAAGCAAATGTAAGTTGTTCTCAAAATTGCATCGCTGTTATGAAAAATATAGTTACAGATGATTTAAAAATATTTTGGGATTTAGAAAATTTAGGGATTTCGGATAAAAATGAGGAATTGTCAATTAAGGATAAAGAAATAATTACGCAATTTGAAAACTGGTTATCATACAAAAATAAAAGATATGGAGTAAAATTAATTTGGAAACAACTTCGAGAAGAAATAAATGACAATTTCGAAGTTGCGCATAGGCGTTTCGAAAATTTAAAACTTAAATTAAGTAAGGACGAAAAAACACTTGCAGAATACAAAGGTATAATTACGGAACAACTAGAAAATGGAATCGTTGAAGAATGTAACGACAAGATATTAAATTCGGGATATTTTATGCCTCACCGACCCGTAATAAGGCCAGACAGCGAAACAACAAAAGTGCGTATTGTGTTCGACGCGTCATCAAAAATGGAAAATTCTAAATCACCTAATGATATGCTTTATCCGGGACCAAATCTAAACCCAAGTATTTTAGATGTAATACTAAAATTTAGGAGAAACGAAATCGCATTTTCAGGAGACATCGAAAAGGCCTTTTTAAACATAAGTATTGCAGAAGAAGATCGAAAATATTTGAAATTTCTATAGTTTGCTGATAATGCAAATGAACCATTTAAAATTATGAATATGAAGCGTTTACCATTTGGGGTAAACTCATCTCCTTTCATATTAGCCATCACGATAAAGTATCATTTAAAAAAGTATATTGACACGAATCCAGATTGTTGCGAAATGTTAAATTCTGTAATGTATGTCGACGATGTTTTCCATGGCACGGAAAATATCGAGCAGACATTCGAAATTTCTCGTGATGCGGTAAAAATATTGAATGACGCGAGAATGAAATTAAGGAAATTAATTTCGAATTCTAAACAATTGATAGAACTATGGATGCAGGAAGGTCTTCTAAAATCGGGAGAGGACACTGCGTCACACTCCAAATTACTAGGGCTAATATGGGATTCTGAGAATGACATTATAAAATTAGATGTTCATACTTTGAAGGCCTCAGCTTCAATTCAGGAATACTCCACGAAAAGAACAGTTTTGGGAACTGTTTCAAAATTATTTGACCCTGCAGGCTACATTTCTCCCCATGTTGTTAGAATGAAAATTTTGCTACAAAAAATATGGGTTATGGGGTTGGATTGGGATGAGCGACTACCTGAAGATATTGAAGTTGAATTTAGAAATTGGTTAAAAGAAGTAAGCTACCTAGAAAACTTGCAAATTCCCAGAAGGTACTTTGAATATGGGAACAAGAATATGGACATAAGTCTTCATGTATTTTGCAACGCGAGTATTAAAGCTTATGGAGCTGTTTCATATTTTAGATATCGCAACGCTACAGGAAATAATGAATTTAAGACAACCCTTGTAATTTCAAAAGGTAATGTGGCACCACTCAAAACCTTGACCTTGCCTCGTTTAGAATTAATGGGTGCGATTATAGCTGTGAGAATTTGTAAATATTTAGGGAAATTATTTAAAGATCTAATTCAAGAAATATATTTTTTGACTGATTCTGAGATCGTGCTATATTGGATAAAAGGAACATTCAGGGAATGGAAACCCTTTGTTTGCAACAGAATTATAGAAATACAAGAAAATTCTTGTCCGGCAGATTGGAGACATTGTAGTGGCAAAGAAAACCCAGGAGATTTATTGACCAAGGGGTTAAGTGTCGAAAACCTTAAAGAAAGTAATCTTTGGTGGAAGGGACCTCAGTGGCTTGAGGGTCCTTCTGAAAATTGGCCAGTCCAAATAATATCAGAAAAATACGATGAACATCATGAGAGACGCAAAACGGTTTTAGTAAATCAATGCATTTTAAAATCCAGTGAAGCTTAAAACTAGAAGATTACCGGCGGAAAATGGTCCACTTACCACTACTGAATTACAGGAAACAGAAATCTTTTGGATAAAGAAGATTCAAAGAGAAAACTTTCCATCGGAAATTAAAATTCTAGAATGCGGAAAAGATGTATCAACGAGTTCTAATATTTTATGTTTAGCTCCGGTTTTAGATGAAAATGGCATTCAACGAATTAAGGGAAGACTAAGCGAAGCCGATTTTATGATAGAAGAAAAACATCCGATATTACTTCCCAATAATTCCAGATTTACCGAATTACTTGTGCTACGTGAACATCGTAAAGCGTTACATGTAGGAGTTGCCGCAACGTTGACAATTTTGCGACAAAAATTTTGGATTCCTAAGGGACGACAACTCGTGCGGAAAATTAATAGATGTTTGATTTGCAAGAAAAGTGTAGCTAAACCAGCAAAACAAATGACAGCACAGTTGCCGAAGGATCGTATAGCTGAAGCTCCTCCATTTAGCGTAACGGGTGTGTGGACTTCACAGGACCAGTGTATATAAAATGGGAGAAAGAAACTAAAAAATCGTATATTGCGCTTTTCACATGTGCAGTCACAAGGGCTGTGCACCTCGAATTAGTTTCTGATTTGTCGACAAACAAATTTATGTTAGCAATACGAAGAATTTTCAGTAGGCGGGAAAACACACGCGTATTTTATTCTGATAATGCTACTTCTTTCAAACGTGCTAACAAGGACTTGCAATATTTTTTCAATATAATTAAAGATACAGAATTCAAGAATTTCATAGCTTCTGAGGGTATAAAATGGAAATTTATAGTCGCACTTGCGCCATGGTGGGGAGGCTTCTATGAACGTTTAATGAGAAGTATCAAGCAACCTTTGAGAAAGATTCTAGGCAGAGCTCAACTTGATTTTGAGGTGTTTATGACAGTCCTTGCAGAAGTGGAAAATGTGTAGAACCATCGTCCACTCACCTATGTGTATAATGATGTCCACGATCCTGAACCTTTAACGCCTGCTCATTTTCTGCTCTCTGGACAAAAACTTCAATATCCGTGTAATTTTGCAGAACTTATGGGTGTTAATTCCACAAAACAATCCCTAGTTAAGCGCAAGCAATATCAAACGAGACTTATCAGCCAAATTTGGATAAAATGGAAAAACCAATACCTCCTTGATTTGAGAAATTCTCATTATTTGGGAACACCTGTCAGTAATAAAAATTTACAAGTGAACGATATAGTGCTCTTAGAAGGAAAAACAAAGTCAAAATTCTTATGGACTTTGGGTCGAATTACGGAAGTGATGAAGGGGCGTGATGAACTGGTGCGCTCGTGTGTGGTGAAGACTGAAAACGGAGAATCCCGTAGGCCAGTCCAACTCTTGTATCCCCTCGAGTTTCCAGACTCATAAGACTCAAGAAAAAAACTGTGAACTTTATATAGCGTTTTTTTTTTGTTTGTTTTCATTGTTTTGTGATTTTTGAATTATTGATTTTTCTATAATTGTTAATAATTGTAAATGTTTTAATGTTGTTTTCTTAGTATCATTTCAGAAAGGTGTGATAATTTGTAAAATTATCAGGTGGGGAGTGTGAAGAATGCTCACTCCGATCTGTTTACGCCAGTAGGTGGCGTGGTAAGTTAGTGTGAAAAGAACCACCGACAAAAAAAGGTTGTTATGACCAGTCTGCTACAAAAAATGTTAATTGCTACAAAATGATTAATGCTACGTACAATATTGAAATTATGTTACATATGAGAAAAGTATTATTGTGTTACGAACTGTTATTGTGTTACTATTCAAATCCGTCTCTCCTGGGTAAAAGCACATGCTGGAAAGTGGGAAACGAGCTGGCAGATCAAAGAGCAAAGAAAGCAGCGGTGAATGAGAACTTATTACAAATCGATCTACCACTTCCACGAACCCATCTTCTGCAGTTCCTTAAGCAAAGACTCAAACATCAATGGCAAACCAGCTGGGACGACTCTTTAACTGGCCGCCTTACACACAGTATTATACCCCATGTTACAACGGACAGGCTCATTTCCAATCCAATGATCATCTTTCTTATAACAAATCATGGACCCTTCCCAGTGTACTTTCACCGATTCGGTAAAGCCTCAACCCCACTTTGCAGCTGCGCGAACGGCAGTGAAGGTAATGCTTTGCATTATGTGGAACACTGTAGCTATACGGTGGGCCTCCACCTAATTCGCCATTCCTCACAAACTGACATCGCTTTCATCAAGTTTATTATTGGTGATAAATTTAGAGTTAAAAGAGTGATGAATATTATGTCCATGCTGGTTACAAAAGGACTGGACTTATGCGCCTCGCCAGTACAAACCACATCACAAACACAAAATGACTCTGAACTTAACCTCTCACATGATGATTAAAGCAAGGACAATTGCAGCACACTTCCTTAATTTTGTAAAATTTTGCTTTATTTTTCATATTGTCTGTTACACATCTTACTGTATTTAGCCTAGAATTTTGTTTTTCATGTTTTTTCTCTTATAAATAAGAATCATTACATCTTTTCTAAGCTGGATTTCTCAAATTAACGAGACTTGTTACGTCAATTCTGTACTTGTTAAATTTTTATGAATGATTCACTCTATCTCTAGTATATCTAACTATTTCGTCACTTACTCTATCTTTTTTCTTTAATGTTTACCTTTGCTGATTTTCTTTTTCGTGGAATTATTGTATCTTATTCCTGTAATATGTGACCAAATGTTTTTTTTAAATATTTCACTTTAATGCAAATTTGTTAACCAAATTTAAACTAAAATAGATGCTGTGGTTAATAGTAATCTCAACCACCTTTCATACTTATTTAATCTCCTCTGCTTTAATTTATACATTACTTATGTTTTCATCTTTAATTTTAAATTTTTCCTCTCTTATGTACTGAAATGTAATTTGTTCCAATGAGCCTCTTTCTCTGACATGTGTCACAGATATAGGCTTGAAAGTCCAACATTGTTTTCATTTTTAGTCCTCAACTACGTAGTCGATTCTGGATCTCAGCGGGCGCCTGGCACTTCGTGAGAGGTGTTTATTCCTCTAATTTGAAGAGGGGTGGAACCTGATAACCGATAGGTACAGACCAGGGCTTCCTCTTCTCGTTGTTGTTGTTGTGTTACGAATAAGTGTTATATAATTAATTATGCTAAAAATTAAGTACATTGTGCTTTGGAAATGTGTATATGGTTATATATAAATTAAACGTTGTGATGCGTAAAATTTGCCACTTCTTGATTGACGAATCCGAGTCACTTTTTCTTGTGCTACAAAAAGCATTGAATTGTGAGTGATTTTATTTAATGGTTAAGCAATCAAATTAAAAAACACTAACTCAATCATATTTGTTGTTTTTAACATTCTATTATTTATATTTCATCTTTTGGATATTTTGTATCAGTACCAGAAGAAATGATATTTATATACTGAAAATATATAAAAGTTGTGTTTTATTTATATAATATAATGTTCACTTTCAATTCAGCATAGCGAATGTTACTCTAATATGTACCATAAATACTTAATTTATCTTCTTTTCCATTTAAAAAAAACCCCAGTGTAAAATTATTCTTTTAACTACTTTATGTAGAAAATAAATTTCATTGTTTTTAAAATTATTAGCCTATACCTATTTACTTGAATGAATGAATAAAAAATAACCAGAAGTCTCTTTGTGTTCTTCAAAGCCATTTCCTCTATTTTTCGTCAAGAAAGATCTCGTGATATTTTGGTAAAAAATTCTCTCCACTTACCAAATGTCTGAAATAAGAATTCTTCATAGCATGACAAACTTGCAACAACACTATAAACTCTTTCAATATTGTTGCACTTTTTAACATAAAAATCTTAAAATTATTTATAAACTAACTTTTATTAAAATAACTCCATCTACTAAACAAAATATTGGGGTACAAACTGTTTCATACAATGTTTGCAAAAGTAGATTGAATTTAATATGGATATTACAAAAAAATGGTTATTTAGGATCGTTTTGTTAAATATATTAATTATTTTCACTTACTTTAAGGGATCATATCTTGTGTAACAGCGAAATCAATCAATTTATTAGATAAAACACAATGAACTTGCTTAAAGTAAGCAAGATGTTTAATGTAGAAAGTCTTGTCCCAAGTCTAGACAATAAAATAAAAAAAATTATCATATTTCTATCTATTATTTATAATGGAAACATTACTACATATGCATTTAACAATTTTAAAATTTAAATAAGATACTATTTTATTTAAATAAGTTACAATTTTTTAAAAACAATTTTTAAGCCGTTTAAAGATGTGCAGGTCTGTGTGTCATCCTAATGAGATCCCTTACCACATCATAATACTTCCGTTTTGGAATGCTCGATTTTAGGTGATGTTTTGGGGCTAATTGCGTGCTCTTTATTCTCGCAATATCTGTCATACACTTGTCATCTGGCTCCAGAGCAAATCTTGACTCATCAGTAAACATGACATTGCTCCAGTCAGACACAGTCCAATTGACATATTTCAGGCCCCACTTAATCGTGCTCTTCTTGATCGGACGGATAGACAAATACAAACTCGAGGTATCCGGGCGTACAGTTCACTCATGTGTAATTTTTGGTGCACAGTACCTGCAGATATCACCTAACCAATGGACGCTGTAACCATATATGTCACACCTGTGGAGGTCGCTCTGCGATTCCGCTTGGCTAAAATCGCAATCTATCGATCTTCCTTTGGTTTGTAACCCTTAGGCGACCGGCTACGGGCCTTCGGATAACTGTCTGTGTGGTTTGGAATTATTTCCTTAAAGGTGAAACTACAGGATGATGAATGCCGAAAAAAGAGCAACATCTGAGATCGACTGTCCTGCTGCAATGCACCCCACAGCACGCCAGTGCTCAGAGTCTACCATTCGTTTTCTGGAAGACATAGAAACACGTTAGTCATGTAAAACATTGTACGGAAGAGCTTTATAAACACCTTCTCTCTATTAGCGCTTACAATGAACTTCTGTAACCTTTCATAAAACTGGTATCTTATAATACTGCCTTTTTTGCATATTTCGTGACATGAAAGCGTGATTGGCTGTTAGCTAACATATTTGAAAACTTCCATCTACCTCTGTAGGGATCTGCATCCTCTTCAATTCTGATGGATTTTAGGAAATTAGCATTTTCCTCTCTATGCTTAACTTTTGTATGTGAGTGTAACTTTTTTAAAATACAAATTGTTCGTATTCTTAGGATGTTTACATAAGAAAATATTTCTGGACCTACAAGTGATTCATGAAATTTAAATGAGTAAAGATTTCTTAGCATTGTTCTGACGCCGAATTAAATTTACACCGTGAATTTATCACACAAAATATCAGCAATCAATATTTTATTATCATCTATGATTGCACATAACATAACATTAATTTACAAAAACATTTTGTATAGAAAAACCACCATTACATTCTCAACATGGCCGTTCTAAATCACTTTTCAAATCCATCCGAACAGACCGCTATTCTTTTTCATTTTTTAAAAACAATTCATGTTACTGCCTCCGCAGCGCCATCTCGAGTCGCCGAAATCATTACAGCATATTCATAGTTAAAGTAAGTTACTATCTGTAAGCCAATCTAATTAATACGACGTCAAAATGCAGCATCGTAATATCGTACATAATAAAAAATCAAACAGATTTTCGTCAAAATAATTTAACTATAAAAACCAGCAAAAGTTAACATGCAATCTAAAGGTTTTATTTATAGTTCACATCTGTTAGGATATAATATCTGCATCTCTCTACAAAGTAGGAACAAACTGTCAGTAATACAATTTCTATTTGATGACAATATTTTCCTTTCCTAAACATGTACTTTAAATTGCGACAGATACAGTTAAATATGTTGTACATGTTCGCGATATTTTCCTACGTAGATTATAAGTAAAGCACAGTAGCTAGTTTCATTTAATCAAATTTTTCCGATATGATCATTTTTTTATTTTTATGATATTAAAAGGATTTAATGCTAGGGGTTACAGAATATTATTAAGATGAGAGATAACAAGGTATACATCGATAGAAATTCAAAGACTAGACATTGGCGAAGACGAAAATCGAAGTCTTCCACTTAAAAAGAAATAAATAATATCAACTATATAGCAACTTTTGTTAACTTTTCAAACTAATTTTATGAAGTTGAAACTGAACATTCTGTTAGAATGATGTACTTCAAAATCGTAGTATGAATTTACATACATTGATTCCCTATATATCCTAAATTTCTAAAAGGTCAAACGGCAAACCGTTCATCACTTAAAAATATATTTTAGTCGCTAAATACACAGTCAGAAAATCATCCTTGACATAAGGAGTAGAAATATGATTACTTGTTGTATCAGTCTGCCAATATAAACAGGAAAATCAGCTTTGTTTTAAAAAGGTTCTGTAACATACATGGGGATTAATTATCGTTTACATGCAGCATGAGATACTGCTGCTATACACGAATACTTTTACAGGACGAGACTGTTACCAAACATTCATGAAGTTCGAATGAGTTCGTTTAATAAGGGTGAGAGAAAGTTTATTGCACGCCATTGCAGAAAGTTTGAACACGATTGCATCCATAGTGCATGACTTATTGGCATAAGTGGTCAATAGGGAAAGCACTGCCACAGCAAATGTTGCGAGCAGCACAACAGAGAGCGAAACTCGATGTGTGCTGCCAATGAGTCAGGGAAGTTTGAGGTGAATTGAGTCATTAGCAAACTTTCAAACTATAATAAGCACAAAAAATTTTTAAACAGCAGTTACTTTGCAAACAGTTCCGAAATAGACACCTTACAGCGTGGCTGCCACTGCCCTTAAGTACTACCAAATCTAACGTGAGTAGTGTCAAGAAACAGCCGATTGGAGAGAGTTGTGGCACAAGCAAAATCTCTGTACCTATCCAGGAGTTCTATCAGTTAAGAGGAAACAACCAAGTGGGAGTCTTTGAAATTTAAAAGCAGGCAGAAAGTCCCAAATATTTCACCCGATAACCGCAGAGGTATTATTTCACTTGGAAAACATTGTAACCGCGACCTAACGTGACCCTCGCAATCTTTAGTAAACACGAATGTTCTTCAGCTAAATCGGGAATTGAACTCACTACCTTTCCATAATGAGAATAATGATATAACTAATCAAGTCACTGCGGCCTCATGGAAGACTGAGTGGAAATCTTTTGTTTCACAAAAGCCTATTCCGTATTGATACATGGGTGTGGGTTGGTTAGACGGAAAACAGCTCAGATTTCCGGCCAGCCTGTCTGGCTTAAACGCACCGGATACAAATTTGGAGTAACTGTTGGAGGAGCAATTTCCTATCACATCATGTACATCCGTGTTTATCCCACACAATTTTATTACGAATAAATATATTAATCTAATGATTTTCACTGTTGTGCAATTATTCATGATCAGCATTTCAGATGTTTTATAACAGAATGAAGTTAGATTTCATCCAACTCGCTTTATAGAGAATTAACATTGCCTCGCCTTAATGGATAACCAATCAGGCACTTGCGAAAGGTCATTGGATGATAATTCGAACGTCATCATTAACCCTCATTGTCATTGACCAACTGCACTGCATCGAACAAAATAACATCTTGCACCTGATCCATGTCTGTGCGTTTGTAGGCTTGTATTCAACATTCTGGTCGGAATACATCATTTATAGCTGCACCACTTTTTTACAAATGTATTGAGTGTTATTCCTGTACCTCGGAAATGAGATGGTAAGCATTTAAATAGATTATGTAGACAATAATGATGCAATTTCATTCCTCTATTATCAACTATTCCTGGTGTTGGAATTTTATACATCCAGTAAACTTTTACTTAGAAGAAACTTTTTAATAATAAATGAAATCGCTTTTTAAAACACACAAAATTAGCATAAAAAGATAATTTCGTGCAACTTTGTAATTTTAGGATTGTAATTTTATTGATGATTTCATTTGTTTTTCAATTATAGAGAATTAAACCAACTTATTCCTCCTTCTCAAGTTAGTATTGGAAAGTATAGAAATATCTGGAAATATGAGATATAATAATAACGCCATTTTCAACTAAAAATTACTGATTTAATTTTTTTAAATTCACTTCATTTAGCGTTACAGCACAATTCATCCTTTAAGAAAATACAATTTAACAGGAATGCTTCTCACCTAATTTCATTTTCTAAATTTTATTAAAATTTATATCAAAAAAACTCAGTAATTGTAAATTGAATATATTCAAAACTAATTTCGCTATTAAATATTTATACAATTTAATGACCAATATTTGACAACACTCTGTCCTATATATATAGTGCATTAAAATCATAATAAAAATCTAGTTAATCCACGCCACTTTTTTCTCTCTGCTATGAAGAAATGTGAAAGTATTTCTTTTAATTCCTTTGCAACCATACGATGTAAATTATTATTACCATTCAAACGAAGTACAAAAAATTAATTATATATTGCATTCGAACCACCACAGAAGTAACATAAATTTGAATAAGTGCCATTTTTTTAAGAAATTAAAAAAATCGTTATAATATTAAAATGGAAATTGTTAATAAGAATTTGAATAAGGAAAATAAAAAATTATGTACATAAATAATTAATTCGCAAAAATATGGGTTCTAGAAAATTATTTTGAGTTTATAAGGATTACTCAATAATTACAACGAAGGTATTCCGCCCAATAATTTAATTGGATGAAAAAAAATTGTAATCATGGTGAATTGGATTGAAGTTTCCATAAAGAATAAGCAATAAAGCGGAACAAATAAAAACAGGCATTTAATTACATAATTTATAAATCTGCCATATTTATGTCGTCAGAAGTGAGACACACAATCATTATGGAAAGCACCATGACACCATGAAGGAATTTCACCAATTACAGAGACAATTTCAGAAAAGTATTTCTTAGTAAAGTGTGTTAAAGTTGCAAAAATAAAATTAACGCATTAACGAAGGATAACAGAGTATAATTCCAAGATCACGCTCTCTCAGGTATTATTTTCAAAGCAGAAATGAATACATTTGGGTTTGAAGAAAATATATTGAAAGTAGTTATCAGATAAGGCTTGGACAACTAAGTGACTGTTATTGTAAAAAAAAAAACAGTCTTTTTGTTGATATCTCATCATGTGTATGCTCCAGAAAATAAAATTAGACATATGCTTTAAAACAAAGGAATTTAATTTTCGTGAACACAAGTAACTACATAAGAGCGCGTAATCCAAGCTAAAATTACACGAAAACTTAAATATTTAATAAATGTACGATGCCTATACATACGAGTAAGGAAAGCACTGGGGTACGTGAAATAATTCTTGGTTTTCATGTCTTCCAAATGAAATCATATTTCTAGGGGTGGTACATCAAGAAATAAATCGTCTGCCTAGTCCCTAATTTTAATTTACGAAGATTCCCACCCATCAATATCCACCTAACTGGTACATCCCAACTCAGAACTAAGTATGGAAAAGTATTCTGATGCAACAACGATATCGCCCAATCAGAGGAAGATAATAGAACGCCAGTGAAAGAAAATTATTACTAGATATTTTTAACCTATTAGCATTTCAATCATTCATCCAATTGTACATGAAATATTTGTGAATCGAAATTTTAAAAAAAATTACCCTTTTAACTTTGAGGGAATAAGGATTGTAGAATCCGGAAACGTTCAACACTTGCAAAAAGGCTGATGAGTAAAGTGAAATGACATATTCGTATGGCAACATCAGAAGTTTTTGCATTTAGTTTTGACTTTAAAAAACTCGCTTTTTCAATAATAGACTACTTTGGTAATTTACCATATGCAAAAACTATGTTTACAATTTTGGATGCCCGGATTTTAAATAATATAAGTCACGTGTTACTGTGGCCGGAAACTGAAAGATCTCACGGCTCTCGGAAAATTTATTTATGTTTAGAAATATATAAATATTTGTGCTAAAAATTATAGAAATTAACAATAGCATATTGAAACCTATGTAGTGTGTGGATAAAACAAAAATATTAAAATGGTTTTAATTTTATTAAAACTGCTTCGAAGTACAAAAATACAAGTTGAATTAAATGAAATATATAAGTGGACATAGAGGCTTACTAGAATATTCACAATTTGCTATTGTGGTGACTCATCACGACTTCTCTAATAAATTGAGGTGACTCATCATATTTTCTGAGAAACTCTTGACCTTTTACAAAACATTTGAACTCGCGAAGTAAAACTGAAAATTGCGAAATGAAACTAAAAACTTGTCTATCAAATTTCTGTGCTAATGGAATTAACTTCATGAAATGTAACCAACCAATCAGCACACTTTGTTGGCGCGGTTTATACATTTTCTTAGTGAGATCTGAACCGAACACACAACACTTGCTCTCTAAATATCATGCTAAGAGGATGCTCTGTTTCAGTCCTCTGAAATTTCTTTGTTCTTATGTAACTTGTGTTGTCTGCAATAAATGTTATTTATTTTAAAAATTGCCTTCTGAAAAAAGCTAAGCATTAACTAACTTACACCAAAATGGTGACCCGGAGTCAGCGCATCAATAAATAAGATATGGGAAACGCTGCTTAAGGAGGTAAATTTCAGCGAGCGCTGACTCACATCTATTCTGGAGGAGTATTTACTTAAAAAGAAGAGGCGAAAAGAGAAGCTATTCCACACGGACCTGCTTTCCTCGCTCGTCGACCCACTTTCGGCGTAAGAGGACTGACTCACTTTCACTTACTACTTCCGAGGGAGAATTTCAGTTAGCGCATCATACTTCCCGTTCACTTTTCGCTGATTAAAAAAGATGACGGAAACTGTTCCAGAAGTGACATTTGTGCTGAACACAAATGAATGTAATTTAATTTTCCTGTGGTTGGCAAAGAGATTTATTTGTAAGGGGGCGCCGGGTATATTCATGTGGAGAGTGCATGGCGAAGTGAAGTAAGGAGATGACCAGGAACCGGTTTTGGGCGCCAGGAGAGGAAGGAGGGAAGGAGAGACTTGGAGAGAGACCGGGGCCCGAACGCGTGCAGCGGACGAAAAAAGGAGGACAGCCTGAATCGGTGTGAGATCAGCGCCGGACACTGGGAGTTTGTGGAAAAAAGGAGGTGGTCGAGTATATAGCCGTGCAAGGCGAGTTCCTGAGAGAAGAATATACTCAGGAGATTGGCTGCAGGCGGGAACCCCGTCATACAATACTCCAACAGCTGCTGTACCACGACTGCAGAAAAATCCCTCGAGAGGAAACGGAAAGCGCCGAGTAACGAGGAGTTTCTGGTCACCCGATAAGTGTTAAGCCTGGCCCACGTGGGATACCTGGCGTCTCCAAATGACTTTGTAAGTTTCTTTTGTGTTAATCTCTAGTATGCTTCTCCAAAGAATGCCAGGTATCTTTATTTGTGAGATATCTTATTATTACATCTATTATTAAATATAATCTATTATGAAATTATAAGAAATTAATCTATTTTTGTTTGTGTCTAATTTATCTGTAAAAGTGTATACTTATTTTGTCCAAGTTAATCTGAAGATATCATTAATTGTATTATTCTAAATTAATCAGTAATAAACTTAATTAACTAAGTATGAACCTGGAATTTTTAAGTGTCTGTTGATAATATGGTTTAACAAACAATTCACTGCATAAAGGATTACTGAATAATAAGACACTTAGTACATAAATGGTGCCGCGACCAGTTCTTCTTTGGAAGACTGAATTAAATTGTGTTGTAGTATTAATTATAGTTATATTAAGAAATGTAAATTGCAATTTTTTATTTATAATGTTATGTTCGTATAGTTATTTTTTTCTACATATGTATAAAATAGCTCTTGAGTTGTAATTGAAGTTGTTAAATTTAATATTTCCTTTTATATTATATTTTTTCATATTGTATTGTTCTTTGTATAAGATATTGTGTAATATGCCCAATACTCAGAGTAGCGTTGAATCAGGAAGTGCAATTGAGGGAACATTTTATCCCCAAAGAATGTCAATCGTCCATCTGTCCGCCTTACCTATTTATCGCGGTCGAGGGTCAGGGATATCGTTAAGTGAATTTCTCGATCGCTTAGATGACGCGGCGAGTAAGTGGTCGTGGAGCTCGCAGGAAAAATTCTATGCTCTTAAAGACCGACTTTACGACGAAGCTAGGGATTGTTTTGTTGAATTCAAAGAGGAAATTAAAAATTATGAGGATTTAAAAGAGCTATTAATAAAAAATTTCAGCAATAAAATTGCTCCAAACGATGCATTAGTCGACTTTATGTCATTCCGACAGCCGGAAGACATGCCGGTTGAACGTTACATTGCTAGGGCTACTCAGAAAAGTAAGTTGTTAGAATTTGGTGTATCAAATCCTGAAATCACTGAAGCTCAAAGGAAAAATATGTTACTCAATATGCTGATGACAAATCTTCACCCAGAAATTTTACGAGGAGTAATAGCGAAAAAACCCCAGACTGTAGAAGCGCTTAGGGAATTTGCGAAGTATGAAGAAATGGCGTGGAAGGCTTGTAGGTATGCGTCGAACACGCGTGCTCAGGAGCAACATGATTCCGAGCAAATTTTCCATGTAAAAGCTAATAACTCAAATGCGGCTAATATGCAGCTTGTGGAAATATGTTCAAAATTAACGGAACAAGTACAAATTCTGGCAGGCAAAATTACCGCGTTAAAGGAGAAGGATAAATCCCAAAGTGAAAGTAATCGAAAAAAACAAATCAAGTGCTACAGATCTGGGAAGGTAGGGCATTTTAAAAGAGATTGCCGAGTCTGAATAAGGGGACCTGGACAGCACGATCACAGGAGACAGAACCCCGAGTGCAGTTAAACGAAATTTTTGTACATGAAACAGGAAGTACTTTGCCCATAATAGAAGCAAAAGTTTGCGTGAGGAAAATTTTTGCGTTGTGTGATTCAGGAGCATCTTTAAATTTAATAGAAGAGTCAAGCGTACCCGATAATATAGAGACCCAGGTATGTTCGATTCACATTAAAACAATTTCCCATCAGATAGTAGAGGTAACCAAAAGAATAAGCTTAGATTTAGAATTAGCAGGGAGAACAATAAAAACACAGTTTTTTGTAAGACCGATACCAATATCTAACAATTTTCAAATGATTTTGGGTCATAAATTTCTTGAAGATCAAAAATGTATCATAAATTATGCTGAAAAGAAAATCACGTTTGACAATAATTCTGTTGGTTGGTTAAATAGGAGTAAAAACAAAGAAAGAGTATTTTCGATTCAAACTGTTAAAGAAAATAAACCAGTATATGGTTACCTTCATAGAAAAACTGTCCTTAACCCATTTTCGCAATCGATGGTGCAAGTTAATGTGAAAGGCAAAATTGACTCAAAAATTTTTGTGTCTAAACCATGTAACAATGGAAAAGATTATTTTATTGCCCACGCGGTACACAATAATAACGATAATAATGTCATACCTGTTCTTTTGTTAAATCCCACGAGTGAATTTATTCATTTGAATAAATCGACAAAATTTATATCATGTGAAGCTGTCATATCAAGTTCAGAAATTGGGGAGGAAGTTAATTTTGTAGAGTCCGAGGAAAAGTGGGGGGAATGTTGTGAGGCGGACTTAGAATGGGATAAATCGTTTGAATTTGATCATCTAAATGAAAAAGTTAAGGAAGAATTAAAGAAATTTTTAGAAAAAAATAAAGATGTTTTTGCAAGTTCAGTTAAAGACCTTCCTGGATGTGATACAATCCTACATAAAGTACCTTTGACGGATAATAATCCAGTAAAGAAAAGGCAGTATAGAGTACCCTATAATTTACGTAAGGAAATGGATATGCAGATAGATATTTTATTGGAGTCTGGCATATTAGAACCATCGGTTTCTGCTTACTCTGCACCTGTTTTATTAGTTAAAAGGAGCTCTGGTGAATATTGACTTGTGACTGATTTTAGGGGCGTTAAATGCTAAAGTAGTACCGGATTCGTACCCACTGCCAAACATTAATGAAGCAATTGATAATTTAGCTGTAGGAAAAATCTTTTCAACACTCGATTTAACAAGTGGATTTTTTCAGCAGGTAGTCGCCCCAGAGGATAGACATAAATTGGCAACAACATCTCATAAGGGCTTATTCCAATTTACTCGTACGCCCTTTGGATTGAGAACCAGAGCGAATTCGTTTCAGCGTTTGATGAATGTCGTTTTATCAGGTTTAGAGCCACTTAATATAGGTATTTACATTGATGATATAATCATTGCTAGTAGAACCGTTGGGGAACATTTTCCTAAATTACAAGCAGTTTTTGATCGATTACTTGAGCATAAATTAAAATTAAAGCCTAAAAAATGTAAATTCTTAACTGATACAATTAAATATTTAGGTTTTCTAGTTAGTAAAGGTAAAGTTTTTCCGGACAAGAAAAACGTTGAAATTATTGAATGTTTCCAAATACCTCAATGCAGGAAACAAGTTAGAAGCTTTTTAGGATGCATAAATTATTATAGAAAATTTATTCTAAATATAAGTCAGCGGTCGATAAATTTAACAAATTTAACTAAAGAAAAATTAAAATTCAAATGGAATAAAGAGGCGGAAAAGGAGTTTTTTGAACTGAAATCGGCCCTCGTACAAGAGCCATGCTTGGAGCTCCCAGATATGGAGAAAGATTTTCATATTTACACCGACGCTAGTAATGTGGCAATTGGCTGCGTGTTGGCCCAGTTAGACAGTTCAGGTTTCCCCAAGCCAGTAGCCTTCGGTAGTAGAAAATTAAATCAAGCAGAAATGAAATATTCAGTAACGGAAAGAGAAGCTTTAGCTATAGTACATTTTACTAATTATTTTAGGCAGTACTTGTTAGGGCGTAAATTTTACATATATACTGATCATGCCCCTTTAGCTAGTTCTATGAAAGTGAAAGATTCATTCTGCCGCATTGCTCGATGGACTTTGTCAATGTCACAATTTCAGTTTGAAATAAAATATGTCCCAGGTAAGATAAACAGTATTGCAGATTTTATGTCTCGAAATATTTCCCAGGAGGAGACCGTAGAGGGGCAGCTATTTTTCCATGACAACCCGCTTGAGATATGTGTAGGTATATCGAATGTCACTCTTGATCAACTAAGAAAAGAGCAAGAAACTGATACCAAGTGTCAACGAATACGAGAAGCACTGTTAAAGAAAAAACCGGTTCATCCTCTTAAATTGAAATTTTTTGAGAAAAATGGAATATTAATGTGCGCAGAAGGAAATCAACCCAAACCAGAAAAACAGAAGTATGTTATTCCTCAAACGTTAATAAAAAATGTATTTCAAATTTATCATGACTCCCCATTAGTGTGTCACCCAGGGATTAAGAAAACTTTAATGAAAATAAGAGAACGGTTTTATTGGCCAAAGCTCCTGACACACACGATCAAATAGGTTAAATCATGTACCAGCTGTCTAGAAAGAAGAGCCCATAAGCCAAAAATTGCAGCACCTTTACAGCGCATACCTATTCCTTCCGGTCCGTTCGAAAAAGTTGCAATTGATATTGTTGGTCCTCTGCCGATTACAGAAAGGGGAAACAGATTTTTAATCACTTTCACAGATTATTTTACAAGATGGGTTGATGCATTTCTAGTATCAGCTACTAGTAGTGAAATCGTAGCGGACGTTCTAATGCAGTTCATTTGCCGCTACGGTACTCCAAATAAACTTGTTTCGGACAGAGGGATAAATTTAATAAGTGAAGGAATGAAAAGGGTCTATAGCGCGTTAGGTATACAGAAAATTGACACGGTGGCGTGGCGGCCACAATCTAACGGATGCATAGAGAGAGCTCACGCTACTATAGGTAATGCCCTAAGTCACACAGTAAATAGCGCGCACTCTGACTGGACAGAAAAGTTCCTTTTGCTCTGTTGGCATATAGAACTGCAGTTCATGAGTCTACCAATTTTTCTCCTGCCTTTTTAGTCTTTGGGAGGGAGTTTTCCTTACCGTACCAGTTTTTAAGAGAAGGAAATAAATTTTCTTACGCTGATAATTATGATTATGCCAATTCACTCTTATCGGAATTATACTCGTCATACCATCAGGTGAAAGACAATTTAGAGGCAGCGGCCAATAAAAGAGAAATGCGTAGAGATAAGGTCAGTAAAGTTAAGGACATAAAGGTTGGTGACTTAGTTTACTGGTTCAATCCAGCAATTAAACCGGGCCGTTGTCGGAAATTCTATAAGCATAATGAAGGCCCCTTCAAAGTTATAAGGTTACACTCACTTGTGGTTGTACAGATCCAACATACAAGAAATGCGAAATATGTACGAGTAGCTCATATCGAAAACTTATCACCAATGACCAGTAGGCAAAATTGTTTAATAGACAATGTAGCCGGAAACGAGGCTGGAGAGCGAGAAACAGTAGAGACACAAGTTGAGAAACCAAATTCCAAACCTTACTCTTCTGAGTGTGAATCTTCAAGACAGGTATTCAATATGGAAGGTATGGAAGGTTATTAACGACCAAATAATACTCAAAGGTATAACCTCAGGAGACGTGTTAATGGTGTAGTACCACGCCGCTAAATGAGTATTGGTAGTATGTTGCTGGTGTCTCGAAATATATTAAGTGTGAGGAAAATTGAAAAACAGTATTTTCTGGAACTGTATGTACATAGGCATAGTATTTGATCATATTTTTGTGATAAACATGTATAAACGATTCTAATTTGTATATAGCTTTATCTCAGTCATTTCTGAGTGTGATTTTGAACTCCTCTCCCCTGTGTAGTTTGTCATAAAAGTTAAAATAAAAAAAATGTTTTTTCAAAAAAAATTTTTCTGAGAGGATGGGAGTATTTGTGCTGACCACAAATGAATGTAATTTAATTTTCCTGTGGTTGGCAAAGAGATTTATTTGTAAGGGGGCGCCGGGTATATTCATGTGGAGAGTGCATGGCGAAGTGAAGTAAGGAGATGACCAGGAACCGGTTTTGGGCGCTAGGAGAGGTAGGAGAGACTTGGAGAGAGACCGGGGCCCGAACGCGTGCAGCGGACGAAAAAAGGAGGAGAGCCTGAATCGGTGTGAGATCAGCGCCAGACACTGGGAGTTTGTGGAAAAAAAGGAGGTGGTCGAGTATATAGCCGTGCAAGGCGAGTTCCTGAGAGAAGAATATACTCAGGAGATTAGCTGCAGGAGGGAACCTCGTCATACAATACTCCAACAGCTGCTGTTCCACGACTGCAGAAAAATCCCTCGAGAGGAAACGGAAAGCGCCGAGTAACGAGGAGTTTCTGGTCACCCGATAAGTGTTAAGCCTGGCCCACGTGGGATACCTGGCGTCTCCAAATGACTTAGTAAGTTTCTTTTGTGTTAATCTCTAGTATGCTTCTCCAAAGAATGCCAGGTATCTTTATTTGTGAGATATCTTATTATTACATCTATTATTAAATATAATCTATTATGAAATTATAAGAAATTAATCTATTTTTGTTTGTGTCTAATTTATCTGTAAAAGTGTATACTTATTTTGTCCAAGTTAATCTGAAGATATCATTAATTGTATTATTCTAAATTAATCAGTAATAAACTTAATTAACTAAGTATGAACCTGGAATTTTGTTAAGTGTCTGTTGATAATATGGTTTAACAAACAATTCACTGCATAAAGGATTACTGAATAATAAGACACTTAGTACACAGTGATTAAATTACTGTCTACAACCATGTAGATCCAGCTGTATGGTTCACAATGTGTGAATCAACATTTGAATTGGGAATTCCAAAATCCATTACAGAGAGGAAGAAATACAATTACTGCGTTTTCCACCTCCCGCTTGTTTTCATGAATGCAGACAAGGAGGATCCATATTTGCCGTTGAAGAAAGAGTTGATAAAGCGCAGTGGGGAATTTTCCCACCAGGAAATACGGAAACGTCTACAAGGCGAACAAATCGGAGATAGAAAACCAACATAGCTTCTCCGTGTGCTGCTACGTAGAGTGGAAACACATCAAGTCTCATACCAACTAATGTTGGAGTTTTTCTTGCAGCACTTGCCAACTTCTGTGCAAACTGTTCTGGCAGTGTCACTGACACTGGGAAAAGCAGCGGAAATTGCGGATCTTATCATAGAATATACACCAATGTCAGTAAGTGCTTCTTTTAATTCAAACGAAAGAAATTTGTTGTCAGAAATTGAAAAATCAAATTCTCAGGTCGACAATATTTGTCGAAGTAGAAGTCAATCGAGGAATAGAAGCTCTCAAAATCGTCTTCATAGTAAATCTAAAAATTTTGATTTTTTGTTGGTACCATTTTAAATTTGGCAACAAAGCAAAAAATGCGTTTAGCCATGCAAATTTGAGAAAGAAAAACGAGAGCAATCAAGGGTAGAGGTGACTGTCACCTTGCTCACATCTTCCAGTCACCATTTTGCATATGATACGCCTACCAATACAACTTTTTTTATTGACACTGGTTCGGATATTAGTATTTGCTTAGCAACACTATTAGAAAGACGTAATCCTGTAGAAATGACGCTTTCTGCAGCTAATGGTTCTACAATTCAGGTTTATTCAACTCAAACTTTCAACTTAGATTTTGGGCTGAAAAATTTTTTAAATGATCATTTTTGGTAGGAAATGTTTCTACGCCAATTACAGGTGCAGATTTTTTGTACAATCTTTTACTTGATTTAAATAGAAAGAAACTCATTGATTCCAAAACAAATTTAATTACTCTTTATAAATTAAGTACAAGTAACAATTATTCAATTAAAACAATATCAGGTGACACTAAATATCACAACATTTTAAGGGAATTTTCCGACATTACTAAACCCCCTAGATTTTACTTACTTACTGAGTTAAATGGAATGAAAATTTATTCAAGTCTAGATTTAGTGAAAGGTTATCTCAAATTCCTATAAATCCGATGACATATATATAAAACCGCAATAATTACCCAATACGGATTATATGAAAGTACTAGAATGCAATTTGGACTTCGTAATGCTACATCAACATTTCAAAGATTTATAGATGATGTGACTCGTAATCTGCTCTTTGTCTGTGCCTTTGTGGATGATATTGTAGCTGCTTCCCACTCACCTAAAGAACACTTAAAACATTTAAAAATTTTATTTCAACGTGTATATCATTATGGGTCGATATAAAAATTCTAAATTCATTTTTGGCGTTCCTTCTATAGAATGTTTGGGATTTAAAGTTTCTGAATTTGGTATTGAACCTCTGTCCCAACGCGTAGATTGCATTTTAAAATTTCCAATTACTTAACTAAGGCATTTTCTAGGGTTAATTACTTTATAGACGTTTTATACCTTAAGTCGCAGA
Source organism: Latrodectus hesperus (assembly GCA_037975125.1). Taxonomy (NCBI): domain Eukaryota; kingdom Metazoa; phylum Arthropoda; class Arachnida; order Araneae; family Theridiidae; genus Latrodectus; species Latrodectus hesperus. Next base: position 10,389 of record JAJQOW010000596.1, on the reverse strand, counting down.
CATTTTAGTTCATTAAATACATTTCTGGAAGGTATTAAAAAAATCTAAACACGAATAAAATCTTGCGAAATTATTCAGTGGAATAAAATAACAGAACGTGCATTTTCTGAGGCCAAAAACGCTCTTTGAAAAGCAAATTTGCATAGAAACCCATTTTCAGGAGTGAAAATATGTGTTCACGTTGATGCTAATGACGTTGCATTTGGAGGTTCTGTCATGCAGTTAAATAATAATACATGGGAACCAATTGCTTTTATGTCACAAATAAACTCACGAAAAACCAAAAACATTGGTCTACCTATGATGGCGAATTATAGGCAATTTACACAGCAATAAAATAATTTTGATATTTACTTGAAGGTCGTGATTTTACAATCTACACAGATCAAAAGCCACTTATTTATGCTTTCAAACAGAAACGCGATAAATGCTCCCCACGTCAGCTGAGACACCTAAACTATATTTCACAGTTTTCAACTGATATTTGTCATACCAAAGGCACAAACAATCAAGTAGCAGATACACTATTCCGCATAGAAATAGACAATATTTCTTCTATTCCTTTAAATTTTAAAGAATTTACTCTTGCACAAGAAAATGATCCAGAATTAAAATCACTTCTACAAAATCCATCCACCTTACAATTGGAGAAAACATTTATTCCTATTTAAATCTGCATTTATATTGTGATATGTCGACCGGCAAACCTCAACCATTTGTTCAAAAAATACATCGCCAAATCATTTTTAATCATCTACATGGACTTTCTTATCCGGTAATATCCGCAACTAAAAAGTTGATCAGTTCACGATACATTTGGCCCAATGTGTATAAATACGTATCAGAGCAAGTAAGATATTGTGTACACTGTCAATGTGTTCTAAAATTCACAAACATACCAAAACTCAATTAAGTACATTTGCCTTACCAGATTCTCGATTTTCGCAAATTCATCTTGATCTAAAAGGATCCCTACCTTCAAGTGATGGTAATATATATTGTCTCACAATTATCAATAGTTTCATCAGATGGCCAGCGGCTGTCCCTATTCCTGATGACAAAGCTTCAATCGTTTGTAAAGCTCTTTTCAATGTGTGGATCTTGAGATTTGGATGTCTTCCCAAATCACTTTTGACCAATGAAGACAACTAGAATCTGCACTTTTCCACGAATTACTAATTCTAATTGGTAACAATCGGATACACAGTACCGCATACCATCTGATATCAAATGATATCATGGAAAGTTTCACCTCCATTTGAAAAGTTCCTTAAGAGCTCATGAAAATCATAGATAGATAGACAGACATATCGCCCATTATTTTACTAGGAATTAGAACTGCCTAAAGAATGATTTACAGTCAACTAGTGCTGAACTTGTCTCTTGTGAAATCTCTTGTTTTGCCAGCGGATATGTTCAATGAATTCGACAGCTAACAATCCTTAGGCAAGACCAATCTGAGGGAACCGATGAACAAGCTCAATCCCATCAGTGTTTTTCGGCACGGACAAGATCCCATTTTTGTGGATCCCGATTTGCAACATTGCACTCATATTTTCACTATAAATAATGAACAATTTCAATATTATGTCTCATAATCTTATAGAACATTTATTTTCCCATATTCTTACTCCAGATTCTATACTAGTGTTACACACCGTTAATGATAGTCACTTAAGTTATAAATAATATTCCATTTGTTCCAAATCATCTGTATATATAAGTATTATATTCAAGTATTAAATTCTTAAAATTTTTTATTATATATTAATGAATTATAGTTTCAGATTCTTTTAGTTAGATATTTTGCTTTACAAAAAAGGTGGGTGCATACGCAGCCTACTTGGTAAATAGATTTTTAGTAAGTATGAATGATGGAGATATAGAACAATAGGTATAGAACGAGGTTCCTTCTCACAGCTAAATGATGAATGCCTTATACTTTCTACATGGTTGGTTGGTTGGTTTGTCGCTCAACGGTCATTTTTTGCACACGAGGGCTAATTAGACCGGGACTTACGGTTTAAAGTGGATTCCGAACCCCTACAAACATCCATGCCCAAGGTGGGATTCAAACCCAAGAACTGTTGAATCGAAAGCAAGAGCGTTAACCATTCGGCTGCCAGCTCGGCATACTTTCTACATGTAGCTAGATAAATTATGTACATTCAGTAACAGACTACATCATATTTTTAAATTTTAATTAAAAGGAATTTTAAAAAATAACATCTATTATTTTATCATCTTTCTCAACTACCTGTTTTGTTATGTAAATCGATTTGACAACAGATGTATCCATGTATGGAATTGTTTGTGGAGTGAATATTTTATTAGCAACTTTAAAAACAATAAAGTTATTGATATAAAACTTCATCTAGAATAACTTTTAAATAACAAAAAGAAATCCATTTAAAATAATTTTTAGTCTTTGAGAATAAATATACTGATAAAGCTTATATATAACCAGAATATAATATAAAATCTATATGTTAATTAAAAATTTTTTATAAAAAGTTTATAACTGCATGATATATTAGAGAATTCAAAAATTTAAGAGTGCTCAATCTTAGAAAGAAAATGTAGCAGATTGATGATATGCCAATTAAAATTATTAAATAAAAAAAATAATAAAAAATTAGATTCCTAAATTGAAAAATGGTTCACTTACGAGATTTTATTTCCACAACAGCTCTCTAGGAAGGGCGGTCGGTGGTACCCAGAAATCTCATCCAAAGAGACATGGAAAGAAAAGAAATCAAAAGCATGAATGTTATTAGCTCAAATTATGAACATGTTATTATATTATCTACAAAAAAACATGTGACTAAGCAAGTTGCAAAGAAGTTCTACAAATTCATTCATTCATTCATTCATTCATTGTCGTGTGTCAGCCAGGATGGCAATATGGGGTGCGCTGCTCCACTTTTTCAACTGAACCATATTTTGGCGTGGAGTCTGACTTCCACAGTACACACATGCCAAAGGTACCCGCTTATAGGGTAGGCAACCATTCACTTCACATTCATACAAGGAAAGGTCAAAAACAGGATAGAGAGAAAATACATCCATGCCCGAACTGGGATTCGAACCCAGGACCTCCTTATCCGCAGTCAGGCACGCTGACCACTAGACAAGTTGGTCGGCAGTTCTACAAATAAAAAAATATGAATTAATTTCAATTTTTAAATTTATTTCACATAAATAACACTAATCACAATCAAATACATTTATCGAAGTAACTATTTCAATAAATGAAACTGCAATGAATTATTAAGTAATTTGTTTAGTTAATCGATATTTTTTTGAAAACTGCCAACTGAATTGAATAACTGTAATTGCTACCGTATTCTCGTTTCTCCTTCATAAATGAATCAGCTTAGACAATGATATCAACAATTTCTTGAATACATATATTAAATTTAAAAAATAAATAAATAAAACGCAGCAGTGTATAAAAGTTTACACATGAAAATATTATGGTTCACATCAAAGATATTAAATATTCAGAAAAAAATTAGCTATATGTTTTGTTGGTATAGTTACACGTTATGTTTTGTTGGTATTGTAACAGGTACAGTTACATATTAAGAAAATATGAAGCATAAAGTCATAATTTTACTGCAGTGTAAAGACGTTTTCAGCAATTTGAAACAAAACCAAATGAAATTTAATTTAATTAATGAATTAAAAATTATCAATTATCGTTTTGGAGGACACTACTATTTATAGATAGAAAATATTCATATGATTGATAGATATTAATACTTTTAGAAATTTGTTTTACTTAATTCTAAAAATGATAGCCGATCGATGGAGAAGTGGTTAATATCGCTAACTTTGAAGCGATAGGTCCCGGGTTCGAATCCTGGTTCGGAGATTGAGGATCATTTCTTTTTGTGTGTTTCTGTATCCTTTAAATTTCGGGACAAAGATGGCAAACATTATAGGATGATTGCCATCACTTTCATCCCTTGTAGTGCTGAATCTAGCTAAATTCTAAAAGTCATCCATGAATTACACAAAATTTAGAAATGGTACGCTTGTTGAACTTGCCAATTTAGTTTTAATAATTAATAAATGAATTGATATCAAGCCCTAAAATTAAAATTGGAAAAATATTTAAATTTTTTTTAATTTTAGGTATGTATTTTAGAAAGCTTATAAGAAATATTTACACACATATTAACTTAGAAAAATAATTTGTAATATTTAAAATAAACAATATTGTAACGACATAACGTTGTGAGATCTGGCTTTTTCTGTAAAATCTAATATAATTCAGAAAAACCGTAAATAAATTTCTCTTTAACTGCAATGTCAAAATAATTAAGGAAAATTTAAATATATTGCTTATAATATTTCATCGTTTTATTCTTTTTTAATACTCGCGGAAAAGAGTTTTGAAAAAATTCCTAGTAAAATCTTTGAGGAAGCTAAGGAATGTCCATTTGTTAAAAATATTCAGTTACTGAAACCCTTAAGAAAATATTAACATTAATCCCAAAAACAGTCAATATTTCAAAAATATTATTTCCGAAATATGTATTTTATTAAATAATGATAGTTGCCTATTAAAAAAATTCATCTAATAAATTGAAAATAATAACTCAGAAAAATTATAGCCGCTTTTACTAATATCACTGAAAATAATTGTTTTTGAATCAAAATTAGAAAGAAGCTTTTCGCTTAAGTTTTGTTTCTTAGAATAAATGTGTTAATGTGTTCTAAAGTTATTATTTATGATGTTTAAGTACACAGTAGAATAAATTCGTAAAAATTGAATATGGATGAGTCTATCCAAAATTACAATTGATTTGAAACGTAAAAATTTCAATATGAGCTAAACAAGATCCATGCCTACAAACATCCATGCCCAAGGTGGGATTCGAACTCATGAACTGTTGAATCGAAGACAAGAGCGCTAATCATTCGGCTGACAGCTCGGCAATTGTCAAATGGCCAGAAACATACATACAACTGTTCGTAAGATCATACAAATAATTATTTCTAGTATAGCTTCTATAAATTCAAAGGCAGAAAAAATCTTTCCAAATTTATTTGCCACTCCAAAATAGCTACTATCACTCAACCTATATCTTAAACACCGGACTATCATTTTTATATACGTTGCCGGAAAAGTAGGAAATTCGGCATTTTATTAGGTTGGTGCGTATGAAATGTCGGATTCTCTTTACATGCGGACGTTTTACTCCCTGTTTTCGTTATACTTTTGTATTTAGCATAACCTCATTCATACTCGTATTGTCCATTGCCAGAGACTCATTTCAGCAAAATAGGTTTTCTCGAAGGTCTTCCCTTTTTTTATTTCTTTTGAGTTTATTGCCGATATGAATTCTGCCGACATTCGCGTCATTTTCTTATATGAGTACAAACTTGGTAATAGTGCTGCAAAAGCTGCACGCAACATAAACCAAGCGTTTGGAGAGAATACGGTTAACGATCGGAAAGTGCAGCGTTGGTTCGAAAAATTTCGGACTGCAAAATGAGCCGCGCGGAAGACCCAAAACGTCTGTGAAGAATGATGACCTGAAGGCTCTAGTGGAAGCGGATCCAGCCGTATCCACGAGGGAACTTGCTATCAGGATGAAAGTTGACCATACAACGATATTGAGACACCTTTCTGAGATTGACAAGGTTAAGAAGAAGGACAAGTGGGTACCGCACGCACTGACAGAGCGAAATAAGCTGGATCGGTTAAACGTATGCTCATCATTGCAGCATCCACCCTATTCACCGGATCTCTCGCCGACCGATTTTCATTTTTTCAAGCATTTAGAGCTGTTTTTAAGGGGCAAACACTATGAAAATGAAGACAGTCTAAAAAACTCGATATCAGAGTTTATTAATTCTAAAGACCAAAATTTTTTAAGACAGGCATCTACGCTTTAAAATCTCGTTGGGAGAAGTGTATTGAAGCGAATGGAGCATACTTTGATTGAATAAACAGCTTTTGAAGAAAGATATGCAGTTTTATACAATCACTTAAGAATCCGACATTTCATACGCACCAACCTAATATATAACGCCCAAAGTTAGCAGGCAATGTATCAAACGATTCCTAGTTCATACATTTCCTGGGCATGCTACTGAATGCCAAATGAGAAAGTTCAAGAAACATCCTCGATTCGTTTCGAATATTATGCGGCAAGGCACCTGAATTTTCTGCAAGCTCCTCAGCTCAGAATGTGTTAAATGCACTTTGCGGTTCTTACGCGAGTATCGAAATAAGTTGCGCTGCATAAAAAAAAGGAAGAGAAAGCTGTAGTATTAGACAAGGAAACGTTGTTCATAGACATGAAACACCAATTCGATGATGAACTGTGTAAAATTAGAGTTAACGCTGGAAAAATAGTGTTTTCTTAACTGAAACTGCTTACCAAATTTTCATTCATAATGCACAAAAAGCTAAAATGACTATTCAGAAAGAACCAAGGGACTATTAGTTTCTGAACAGCTACGGTTAAAAGGAAGGAGTATGTAAAATGTGTCGTCAAAAAATTCATACATTTTGTGACTATGCTGGTAAAGTTGATGAAATGGATATTTTGCTTCAAAACTGAAAATCTGGTCGGAAGTAAAATAAACTCTAAAATCAACCTCAAATTGCAAGCCAAAAAATGAAAATGTATTCGAAATAAAAAGGTTTTCCGCTGCTTCTTGGGGAGCTACGCTACAGGGCATGTTCCTATTCCTGGTGTAAAAAAGGGCCGAAGTGATTCACGGAATATATTGGCAGCTGTAATGATTGTGACAGAGGATGGTTTTTATTGACTTGAATTTTCTGAAGAAATTTTAAAAAAGTATATGGGAAATCATTTTACGTCCTAGAACTTGCTTAGAATTGAATATATTCCAGACTACGAAATTACTCTGTTTGTAGCAATTGTTCAATCCAGTGGCAACCGCCAAAGATTCGTCAGATTAATTTTTTTGAAACAAAGTTCCAAAATATAAAATATTTTTCCGTGAAAAATGTTAGGAAATGTACTTCAAATGTCATTCAAGCTTGGCATGCGGTAACAAGTAAGTTAATTTCTTCATTTTTATATGAACATTTTATTTCTCTTAATTAAAAAGGCATAAATTATTTTTTTTCTACAACTTTCTTTTCTTTACGCGATATTAATAATTTTTTAATGGCACTGTCATTTTTTAGAATAAAATTTGTATTTTTGATAAATGCACATCATTTACATAACCTCATCAGGACGTATTTTTTATACTTTGCCTAAATAGCATTTGTCATTCCATAGAATACCTAGGTATTATATGCAATGCCTTGAAAAAGCATATATGCGTAGTACTTTTCATATTTCATACTTTGCCTAAAAACGCCTGGCATTGGGTTGTTCGGAAAGTAATTTCGTTTTATTCACCTGGATAAGTTTTTTGCTAGTAAAAACCATTTTATGAGTGTGGAATCATGCTACCACCTAAAAGATGGCAGAAATTATTCGATTAAAACTGACAATATACAATTCAATAAAATTGTTGTTAGTTATACGTATTCCTGTTTCATAAAAAACGAAATTACTTACCGAACAACTCAATACAATGCCTAGGCATTCTATAGAATGCCAACGTTTCATACTTTGCCGGTAACATATAAAAACCTAATTTTGTCCATTTGATAAATTTTAGTCTGGGTTTCAATTTAGATTGGCTGCACAGAATGGAATGAATAAAAATTTAAAAAGAAATATTCAAATTTTTTTTAAAAAATTATAAAATTTAAAAATATTTACGATTACTTGGTTCTTTCATTTCAAAACAACTAAATATAACTGTTCAAACTTTAGAAAAAGAAACTTTCTTACGATAAAACCGGGACCTACGGTTTAAAGTGGATTCCAAACCACTGCAAACATCCACACCCAAGGTGGGATTCGAACCCACGAACTGTTGAACCGAAATCAAGAGCGCTAACCATTCGGCTGCCAGCTTGGCTCGGTTTGGTTTGGTTTGTTTGTCTCTCAACTGTCGCTCAACGGTCATTTTTTGCACTCGAGGGCTAATTAGACCGGGACCTACGGCTTAAAGTGGATTCCTAACCACTGCAAACATCCACACCCAAGGTGGGATTCGAACCCACGAACTGTTGAACCGAAATCAAGAGCGCTAACCATTCGGCTGCCAGCTTGGCTCGGTTTGGTTTGGTTTGTTTGTCTCTCAACTGTCGCTCAACGGTCATTTTTTGCACTCGAGGGCTAATTAGACCGGGACCTACGGCTTAAAGTGGATTCCTAACCACTACAAACATCCATGCCCAAGGTGGGATTCGAACCCACGAACTGTTGAACCGAAATCAAGAGCGCTAACCATTCGGCTGCCAGCTTGGCTCGGTTTGGTTTGGTTTGTTTGTCTCTCAACTGTCGCTCAACGGTCATTTTTTGCACTCGAGGGCTAATTAGACCGGGACCTACGGCTTAAAGTGGATTCCTAACCACTGCAAACATCCACACCCAAGGTGGGATTCGAACCCACGAACTGTTGAACCGAAATCAAGAGCGCTAACCATTCGGCTGCCAGCTTGGCTCGGTTTGGTTTGGTTTGTTTGTCTCTCAACTGTCGCTCAACGGTCATTTTTTGCACTCGAGGGCTAATTAGACCGGGACCTACGGCTTAAAGTGGATTCCTAACCACTACAAACATCCATGCCCAAGGTGGAATTCGAACCCACGAACTGTTGAACCGAAGGCAAGAGCACTAGCCATTCAGCTACCAGCTCCAAGAAGATAGCCCCGTATGTGCATCATTAATGTGTATCACACTGTTATTAGAATTTAAGAAAAAAATAGCCTTTATATTTTACAAAAAAAAAAAGAAAATAGTTAACAGAAATCCTTTATCTTCACTCAGATATTTTGTAAATGAGGAAATGAACGAACATCTAATAGATCAAAACAAAATTTTTAGACGATAAGATGAACTGTCCTTTTGGTACGCAGTATGACAGATTGGAATAAAGGCTTCAGCAATAAAAAATGTTATATTCAAATAATTCATTTTTATACACATAATATTAGGCAGCTATTTTAACATGTTCGACCTTCACTAGGAAAATTGGTTGGTATGTATCTTTGAAAACGAGGAATCTACATATTTTAAAAAAATTAAGAATATTCTTGATTATTTAAGGAAAAAAATCCATATTGAGCAAATAATTTTATCACCCAGATTTTTTTGAGAATGAAATATAAGAACATTTCCTCTATTTCATAATTAAAACAAAATGCTTTGATGTCTGGTTAAATAAATTGAAATTATGTAATGCAACATGAAAGCTCTCATGGGTTAAAATAATGAGAATTTTCTAGGAGAAACCTCAATACAAATCGTATTTCTGCACATATTAGACAAATTTACAAGAGTATTACAGCGTAGTATTCACAGGAATAATCTCCATAAGGAATACTGCTCCATTTCTTTTTCAGAAATTCAGAAATGATGTATAAAATGTAATCAGAGAGAGATTAGAATATTCTTCATATGTTGAAAAAATAAAAGGATTGAGTGAATCGTAGTCATTTCAAATTATTACATTGTCAGAGAGAAAATTAAAAAAAGCGTTTTCTCCAATAATTAACAGAAAAATATTCTTTACTGAGAAAAAGAAAACGACACATACCATGCACAGATTGGCATCTCCAATGGAGAGATACCTTTGAGGAGGCACTTCTTTATAAATAATATACCTCAACATTCATCGTATTATCAACGCCCCCCCACACACAGATATTATATTAAAGTTTTCATTAGAAATTCTTCACAAAAAAATTAACAATCTGGAAATGCAATAAAAAAGATATTTTTACAGGATGAAGTTATGGAAAAAGATAAATAGGCTTGAAATTTTAACACGGAACATCACGCGTTAAGGAAGGAATAAAGTAGTTTACTCTTCATCAATCTTATGAAAAACCAATAAATTACTTATGCATACAGTATAATTATATATATTTCCTTATTTGATTTTGACGAATATTCTTATATATTTAATGGCAAAATCTTTGATAAAATTTCCTAAAAAGCTAAATGGTGAATCTTTTAATCAATGCGCACTGGAAGTACTCTCTAAATACTGAAAATATAGAAATATTTCCTTAAAACTACATAAGAATATTCTTTTCTGTGATCATAGTATCTATTACTAATAAACAAGTATAATATAGAGACAAACATTATAAATTCCCATGGGTTTTACATGTTACATGCAATGAGGCAGTTATGTAAACAATATAATTATATTTAATATATTTGCTTATTTGAATTTAAAGAATATTCTTACATATTTTATTGCAAAATCTTTCCTAAAGAGCTACCAGGCCAATCTTATCATCATGGCAGGAAGAACTCTTTGAATACAGG
>JAJQOW010000595.1:0-97018 GCA_037975125.1 Latrodectus hesperus | reverse complement strand
TTATTAGAATTTGATTAATTATATATACTGGTAGCATTGCTTAAAAATCTAGAAGTTTGTTCTTTGTGAGGACACAAGCATATTCGTATATCCGAAATAATTACACTAACCAAAAAAATGGGATTTTTCTTGTTCAGTCTATAAAACCGATATGAATATTTTTTAAATTACTCTTAAAATTTTCTTTCTGATAACTTTAAACAAGGTTATTATTTTTTTAAAAATAAAATCATTGCGCCACGCCCCTTTTATTCGTCAGCCCGAAAACGTAAAAATGTAACACGAGGACAGTCAGATTGCAAAACTACCAATTACCAACGAAATAGAGGTATTTGTAAAAAGTCATAAGTTTCGTTTAAATTTAAAACTTACAAAAAAATTATTTATTTTGTGAACAAACAACTACAAACATTTTTTGAAATCCCATACCCAGCAAAATGTGTTCGGCTGAAACGATTTACGGTCACAGCGCTCAAAACGAAAAGAATCGCCAAAAGTGGGTAAAATTTGGTAATTTTTTGCCTCCCCAATTTTCTCACCAAATTAATTCGCCATAAACGATTAATCACAAATGTGTTGCCAAATATAGAGATTTAATGTTTCACTTCCTAACATGATCGAAAAGCTGGAACACAATTTGAATTTCGTTATTTTCATTTTCGCTCTCGATTTTAAAGTTGAGTTCTGTAATTTTTATATTTTTCTTTAGATGAAAAGCGGCCGAATTTGAAATTGTCTGCTATATTTTTATTTGAGCTCATCTGAGTATCGTGCATTGAGATGGAGTTTATGCAGTTAGGAGCTAAATTTCGCCTGAGTGAAAAAAGTGAATCTATATATATATATATATATATATATATATATATGTATTGGTGTATGAATGTTGGTTTAATTTCTAAAAATTATTCATGTTGAAAATGTTGTAGAGAAGTGAAACTTGTTGATTATGTCTGTTAATGAATAGGCGAATGGATATGTTAAGTGAATGATTTTGAGAATAAGCATGATGTGAAAAGAGGGTTTCTAAAGGGTTCCTGGCTTTCTCAAGGATGGCTGTTTGTGAATGTGATGTGTACAAAATTAGTGGGTGAAAAAATATTCTAATTAAGATATATGTTATGAGTTGAATGTATCATGTCATGCGGTGGTTGACTGTTAAAATTTTATCTCGTGAAGTGTGTGTAAAAGTTTATCTGAAAACGAATGAAATGATAGGAGGATCATATGTGATTGTGGAAAGCGCATGTTTAACAGAAAAAAGAGAGTTGATGGAGAAAAAGGGTGGGTGTTTGAAGGCTTTGAAATAGAATATTGAAAATGTTTTTGGAAAGTTATTGAAAGTATAATGAAAGAAAATGTTATGAATGGTAGCGTAATTATTTCTGACTACTGGGACACATACCACTGCTTATCAGATGAATACTTTAAACATATAAGAGTCAACCATACTGTTCATTTCCAGGACCCTGATTCAGGCGCTCATACCAATATTATCGAAAATACGTGTACTACAAAAAGAAGTCTAAAAGATACTCGGCAGGTAGTGGATCGGTTCGATTCACATACCTTGTTGAATATATGTGAGGAAAGAGGCACTCCTTGTCCAGCTACGTTAAAGATTTTTTTTTGATAATATTTGCAAAGTTTATCCGTCTTCCAATCAAGATGTGACGAAAAAAAATGAAAATAAGATTTTTATTTTAATTATTTTCTGCGGGCACAGAATTCTTAAAATTTTCTTTAAAGTATTTAAATTTTTATTAATAATCGAAACTAAGTAATTCTTCTCTATTCTAAATTCCAATAATTGAATTTTAAGTATTTAAATTTCCAATAATAAATGAAACTATAGAGTTCTTTTATTTTATAATTTATTCCTGATTTGTTGCCTTAATTTCATAGTTATAGCAGAAATTGTTAAATTTAAGAAATTGTATTAATCGTTGTTTTTGAGTGGATTTAATTAAAATATTCGAATAAATTAAGGTGTCATTTTTAGTCTAAATGTGCGACGCATATGTATAAAATTGTTAAGCAAAATTTTAAAATTTCTACATTTATGGCCTAATAATTTGTAGCATTCCTTCTAAAATCACTGGCTTTATCAAAGTTAATTTATTAAATATATAAAAATGTTCATCAATTCTTAAATAATTCATTTTAAAATAGATGTTAATGAATGCAATTTTTAGTATTTGTTACTTTATTTCCTCAAATTTCCTTCAATTTTAAATCTGAAATATTTTTAAATAGGATATTGTCTATAATTTATTCTTAATACGATTGCTGTGTTCGTATTTACTTAGACCTAGTAGTTTGAAATCGCATAAAATTTCGAACTTTTTACATGGTTGTTATTTCTGTTTTATTATGCATTTAGTCTTGGCAACATTATAGAAAGCGGGAAAAATCCAACCTTTTCATTATATCGATTGGCATGCGTTTTGGGTTGCTAATCAAATTCCAATACCTACGTCTCCACCGCTCGGCAAAACATTTTTCACCATTTTTTCGCCGTAATACTCAGTTTTACAATTTTGATAGAACAAAAGGCATTTCTTTTATGATTCCGTAAATTGATTATGGTTTTTGTTCGGCGCTTATAAAATAGTTCTTTTCAAAGCTAATCATTCATACATATTCATATAAAAATATTGCTTTTTTCTTGAATCATATGTTGTAAATTTTATCAAGGTGCATGCAAATTGTTCAAGATACAGAAACCTGAAAGTTAGACCCAGGAAACGTAGACTTGTAATGATTGAAATAGCGCCTAAAATATCGTTGAAATTAGCTCAGAAAGCTATACCTAAGTAAAGAGTTGACAAAAAATTTTCTTTTCCACAAATAAATGTTCCATAATGTGTCCTTTCACGGAATGATATTTCTACGACATGGTGAAATGTGTATGTTACTATGGACAAAAAGGGTTTCTCAAATCTTCTAAATAATTTGCAAATACAGTAATTGTAGTGTTTGGTCTTTAAATGTATTCCTTCATGAAAATTATGTTTTTTCAGTGAAATTAGAGCTTTTCCTTAAGTCGTGCAAATTTTGACTCAACTTTTTTCTAGACAAAGCTAACAATACTCTCAAAACTTTGATGTCAGTAATAAGGTTGTACCAGTTTGTTTTGCTTTGAAAAGCCACGCAGCAGTAGACTCATTCTCTCTAGCGCCGGATAATGTAACCATGGATAAAAAGTAAGTTTTCTAAATGTTATTCTTATTTAGTTCAAAGAAAATGAAGTGTTTCGTGACGGTTCAATGAAGACGAGACGGTTCGAATGAAGTGTTCAAAGTCACAGTGCCGTTAGGAAAGCACATTTGGAGTCAAATTAAAAGTTAAATACTGGTGATCAATTGCATATTTCTGTGTCGTATGATGGACCTTGATAGAGACTATGTCATCCTTCTTTATGTGGAATTCTAATAGTAATTGCTTCAATTTGCAAGTTTAATAGTAGAATTTGAAATTATATGAAAGTATAGTTCGGAGTGAGTTGGAGCAAATGTGATAGGAGTGATATATTTGTGAATAAGTACCCAAAGGTTTTCTTTTTATTTGGTTTATTCACACAAAGCACCGAGAGGGCGGCAACAAGCACAGAGTGTGGACAAAGACAAAGTGATTGTTACATTCCTTCACACACAGAGTGGTAGTAGCGAAATCTGCAATATAATAGGAGAGATGCAACATCCACCACCCACTAAGGTTTAAGTTTTAACTAAACATAAAAAATTTAGATTTCTAAAAAAATAAAACATTTGTTTTGAAAGAGTAAAGCATAAAATTGACTTCAAAAGTTTAAAAAATAAATTGAAATCAAATTACACAAATTAAATATACAAGAGAAAATGTTCAAAATATGAGTTCAAGTCATAAGTTTAATAATTCCACCTCTTCTGCTAGTTATTAGTTTTTCATGAATTAGCAACTTTACATGAAGTTTTCAAACGGCACAAACGTTGAAATGACCAAATCAATTCACCACTCTAAGTTTTCAATCTTGTAACACTGGAAACACCATCATACTCCTTGTAAATTTCGACAATTTTAGCAACATCCAAATTAACACGTTTTTTATTATCTAAACTGATTAATAAAACATTTCCAGCAGCAACTGCAGTTTGCATTCCACAACTCATCTGCTTTTAAGTAGAGATATATTCTCTTTCGAATCGAGTTTTAAATTTCTGTTTAACAACGTAAAGGTGCTTCGTACGTTTAGGAAGGTTTTGTAATTCATTCTGGTCCATGTTTTTAGCACAGAATTCAGTTTGGTCTTTAAAAATTAGAGATGCAATTATAGGTACCAAATGTGAGGGGTCCTCCGAAAGTTAAGTGAGGCGACTGCTTTTCAGAAGTGCCTTGCACTCACATACGAAAGAATGAAGTTCATCGTACTGAAAATAAGTGTTAACAAGTAGGGTCTCCGAAATTCTTTTAGCCTTCGGACAACTCTTTCCCTACAACCACCATCCCAATCGGCGGTTGGAGGGTTAACTACCAAATGATCTTCTTTAATTCAGTGTGAGCAATGATGGTGCTCTAATCGATGTTTTGGGGTTAAGTGGTACGAAATTTTTACCATTATCCGAAAAAAATTGTTTTTATCGTCCTCGACGTGAAATAAATCTACTGAAGACAAGAAGCAAACTTTGTGCTGTGACGTGGGACACACACAAGTTTAAAATGGATAGCATGGTAAGCCACACATATGAAAAATGCTATCGAGACTTTTCACGATTTCGCAGAAACAAAATCCACAAGTGTCACCTCAAACACCGTTGACATTCTCACATTATCTTCAGGAAGAGGTGTGAATAAAGAAGTAGAATGTTTTGCCCTGAATTACTGACAAACTGCACGCTTGAATACGACTGATCGGACAGTTTTTCTCGATCTCAATGACCAAAATTTTTCTTGTTGGACGATACCTGCATGATTATAAACTTGATGAGTCTCTTTAATAAGCCTTAAAACAAGTTCGTGTTTGTCAGGTAATAATATAGGACGTCCAAGAATTATCTCCAGTATCTTTGGAGAAAAGTTTAGTCTCCATTTTCAAAAGGCTATTATAACCAAGGTAAACGACAAAATTAAGTGGTTGAAACGACGATTTTAACCAAAAGTCTCTGAAAATAAAAGTAGAATTTTTAGCTCAGATTTGGCGAGCAGTTCTTCGCTTAAGTTACCTTTGAGCAAAGAATCATTTTGACAATCCGCCGCCTCCATAGCATTTAATAGGAAGCATTTTACATCCATGAAAAAGAGAATATTTGAATTAATTCGAAGAAATGGCACCTACACAACCTTCTAAGGATTTCTAATTTTTTTCTTATATGTTATTTTCTATGTTGGCCTTCAAGTTTTCAATCAGGCTCAAATTTTCATCTGTGTGTTCTGTAATATTCTTTTTACTTTTATTTAAGCTTAATAATTATCAATCAAATGGTATTTTGATTCCTCAGTTTAAATGTTTCCATTTTCTCAAAAATGTCTTCTGACCTTAAGTTTTTACTCAGACTGTAACAGTACATGTACGTGGAATGATTTCATAAACGATTTAGTCTATACAAATATCATAATTCAAAAAATTATCTCAAAAGAAATATTTTAAAACTTATTATAAATATAGACTGCATATACAAATATAAAATTCAGTTGTAGAAATGCAAAATTTTTCTTCCTAATGGAGATTATGAAAGTCAGAACTCTGTTGTTGTTGTTGCTTATCCTCCATGTCTGACGGAGTCAGACTAGATCCACAAGTTCGTTGACTGTAAGGAAGTCGAAGACTAAAAGATGATTGCTAAAGAGATCCTCCCTAGAGAGACCCATGAAATCCAAAAGATGCTCAGGAGAAGCCTGATGATTTTGGCACTTGGTGCAGGTGACGAAAGTTTTCCTGCCCTCGTTGAAAGTGAGACACTTAATATGACCGCTAGCAAGTCTTGAGAGAACAGTCCGGGTACGTCTGTCACACGGGAGGTCAAGGGACAAACCCGGTTTTGATCCCTTGTACCAATTATGGGTGGGAGGTGTTTTCCACTCCTCCGAGATTTTTGATTTTTCCCGGGAGTATAACTCCAGAAAAGTAAGTGTGGAAGAGGGATTATATGAAATCCTGCAACCCTCCTTAGCAAGATTATCGGCCATTTCATTCCCGTTGAGATTCACATGTGAAGGTATCCATTGCAAGTGAACATCATGATTAAGTGAAACGAGTTTTAATTTAAGCAGGATAGAGTTGCTGATCTTGTCGCCTACAAGAAGCCAATTACTAAGATGGTGGAGAGAACTACGGCTGTCAGACAAGATCCATAGGTCACCATAATCCTGTTCAGAAAGAATAGCTTCTAGTCCCAGGTCTATTGCAATCAATTCACTTCTGAAAACAGAGCAGTGATTGGGATTACGATGAGAAAGAGTCAAATTGGTGTGAGGGGTTTCAATATATATGCCACTACCTGCTAGAATATCAATTTTACTACCGTCAGTGAAGATTTTGATGGCATTGTTAGGAATTTGGCTTAGGTTTTCCAAGGTCAGTTGTCTAAGATGTTCTGGAATGTAGTCTTTCTTATTAACATGAGTATTTAAGTTAAAGTGAAAGTAAACCCTGGGGAGTCCTTCTGCAGGATTCAAGCAGCACTGTATTCAGTAGGGTTCAACATTACTATTAGGTAGTTGAAGAGAGACGGCCAGACTGAAAGGGCTGTCCTTCTTTAATCTTTGATGATTACTCCAGCTGTTAAGATACATGGAGGTCTTGTTGCAGAGGCCATAACTAGAGAGTTTATTATAGTATTTAACAAGACCAGCTTGTCTTCTAGTATGGAACGGCTGCAAGTCGGCCTCAAAAAGAACAATATCAGAAGGACAGCTATGTCTTAAACCAGTGATAATCCGGGCAGCACTTAATTGAACTTGTTCTAACTTCTTAAGGTTAGTTTTGGATGCGCAACAATAAATTGGGAAACCATATTCAAGTATAGGCCGAATGAAAGTCAAATATGTTGTTCTAAGGGTTGTTGCATCGGCTCCCCAGTTGCTACCCGCAATATATTTAAGAATGGTAAGACGTTTTCTACTTTTCAATACAATGTGTTCGATATGCTCGTTAGTAGTGCACTCTTGATCCAGAATAAAACCCAGATATTTGGGGTGCTTCTCATAAGTGAGATTCTGTCCCTCCAACTGCAGTTGTGGTTGATAATTATATATACGCTTATTGGTTGTGAAGAAAGTAGCAATTGATTTGCGAGGATTAAAACTGATTTTATGTTCTTTGGCAAAGTTGGACACAGCTACAAGAGAATTATTAATTCTCGATTCAATATCATTAATATTGTTTCCTGAGCTCTAGAGTACAATGTCGTCTGCAAATAGTCCCACCCTAACTCTGGTAGAATTCAGTTTTTCAATGCCAGATAAAAACATCGTGAAAAGAGTAGGGCTAAGCACTGACCCCTGAGGAACACCTTGGCTGAGCTTAAATGGTCCTGAAAGAGACTTGTTAACCTTCACCTTGATAGATCTGTGTTGTAGAAAGTCTGCGATCCATGTTAAAGAATTGCCACAGATTTTGAAATAATCTTGAAGTTTGATAATCAGTTTATCTTTCCAAACTCTATCGAAGTCAGAACTCTTAAAATATTATATAATAAACGTGTATTCTATAAGATTTTAATAAAATTTGATGTTTTCATTATTTCTACTTTCCCTTATATCACTTTAAAATATTTTTTTAAATCGATTTCAACAAGTAAATTTAACTCAAATGAAAAAATATTGTGAAATCTTATCAAATTTTTTGAAAGCATTGCTGATTAATCCACATAAATCTTTATAGTGTTGGTATTTTTTGTTTCATTGAAGTAATATCTTCATCATATGAGTTCCACAAAATCCTGTTAAAATTTGAATGACATAAATGTGTGCACATTCAAAAAACGGAATTCTAAAACATAAATCGAGATAATAAAAAAAAACTCATTTTTAAAATAATTAATTATATATATTTTATTTTAAACAGAAAATTTGGTGTTTACTTTTACACACATACAAAAAAAGAAACACCCTGTACAAAGCAAAAATTTTACTTGGTTGAACCTCAAAGAATTAACCATCCGAAATACTGCTCTGCATTAAAAAAGCACAACCTCAATTTATTCATATATATATAGGTAACTTCGTAGATAACTGATGACCATCCAAAATATACTCGACTATTGTCTCGAGTTAGAGCCCTGATCGTCGGCTCCAGAGACTTTGACTATAATTCCTGACCTAAGGATGTAAATAATGGAATAAATATGTAAATAATGTAAATAATGGAATAATGGAAATGATGGAAAAATGTAAATAATGGAAAGTGAGTACCAAGTTTACCTTATTGAATGTTTTTACTCATTTTTTAACTTACCTTTCTAAACCTGATCAAATTTGTCTCGTATAAAATACTAAACCTTAAGTACATGTAACTGAGAAATTTTATTAAATTCTGTATTATTTATAAATTTCTTCATTTATAAAAACTAAAATCTATTGTTTCACATAAATGAGTTACACTTTGAATCAAATTAGAGATATTTATTGTATTGCCAGTCTACGATTTATCTTAGTAATCTTTTTAATTTAAATGATTCAAAGTCTACACTCTAAATAAAAAAATATTTTAATTTTGCAGTTTTTTAATTGAAGCTTGTTAAAACAACTCCCGTATGCAAAAAACAATAATAAATAAATAAATAGAATAAAATAAATTAATAAATAAATAAAATGAAATAAAATAAATAAATATAATATAATAATAAATAAATAATTATAACGTTTAGTTATACACATGGCAAAAATTTTAATTAAATTTAGAAAAAAACAACTTGAGTTAATAAATTTATAATAAAACCAAAAATAAAATATAGTTTTGTGATTTGGGCATGATGAATAGAAAAACATTAAAATAAGAAACTACATGAAATAAAATGAACTTACAATGAAACCAGGTATTTGTCATGTAATCATGGTAAAGTTATAATTTATAAATATTTTGTTTGGTTTATTTAGTGAAAAAAATTTATTTTTACCTTGGATTTATTTTTACACATGGATTTTCATTCCATTCCTAAAATTTCACATTTTTTAAAATGAAAAAACCTTTTTTTCTTCAAATAAATCAGTTGTACTCCTAAACTATCGATGTTCAATATTTACAACTTGCGATTTATCTTATAAGATAAATAAGAAACTAAATATATTTACAATTTTTAATTTAAAAAATAGACAATGCACAGACTAACTAACACAATTTCTTAATTCTACGGTTCTTTTATTTGACATTTATGTTTCATTAAATACTTATTAAAACAATTCACGAGTGCTAAAAATTTTTTTAAATAATTTTTAATTTGAATTGACAAAAATTTAAATTTTGCGTTTGGAAAGAAGAAACTTGAGATATTAATTTGTAATTAAATAATGATAAAAAGTGCCAAAAATAAAATGATAGTAAAATTGATTTCACCATAGCAATTTATTCCCATGTGTGAATGTTTATCTTTAATAAAACATTGAAAAAATAAGAAAATGTGAGAAATGCAGTCCATCCTTCGGTACTTACGCATTATCCCGTCTAACATATCTGTGAAAAAATAAGTGAAACATATAGACATTGCAAATTGCATTAATTACGAACTATATATTTTATATTAAAATGAATCTATTTAAAAAATTGGTAGCTCATTCTGGATCCTGATGTTATTTTTAAAATTTAGTAATTTTATAATCTTGCCACACTAGTGTGTAAAACTGATAAGTTTTATCGAATTTGGGTGTGACAAACAGACTCGCGAAGAATTAAGATTAAAAATAAACAAACTAACTTCTCACTCAGCGAACTTGATCTTTGTCATCAACTTATAAAACCATTAAATATTAGAATAGACCTTGACTGAAATTATATGCTGAATATTTTAATAAAATTATTAAAAACACTGATAGCTCAAACTAAATTACATTGTTTTCTTTAAAATTTAATTTTGAAATGAAGAATTTATCTCTGTCAAAGTTCGATCTGATGTCTTTAAAAAATTATATGAGTAAAAACTTCTACATAACATTTTCATAAGGAAAATGATACATTCGTTGAAGAAAACATTTTTTTATTATTTTTTGACCAAAAATTAAAAGTCATTCCAAAAGAAGAAAAAAGTATTCATCTTTAAAAAATAAAATTTAAATCGTCCTTGACTATTTAAACTAAACAGGGATTATATGTTTTGTCTTGTCTTTTTCATTTTGATTTTCACTTTTGTTCTCTTTTCAATTTTGGAAGCAATATTGCTCAATATTTGAAAATTTGAAAACTAGTTACTAATAACTGCAAGTAATTTTCATGATTTTGAAATATTTAGAAACAGAAAAAATAATAAATAGAAATACTCTTCTATGACAAATAAAAATCATGAATGGATTTTTTTTCATCACCGACTACAATCAGACATTCGATGGTAGGATTCGCCATGTTTGCATCAGCTCGAAGAATGTGATTTGAAGTCGGGCAGCAAATTTGTAGACAAGTCGGATTGACGACACCGTTTCAGAACGATGTGAATGCAGATGAAATTTTATCTGACATTCTATACATTTTAAACTAATAAGAATTGCATTAAAGGCGTTTAAACATGATCTACACTGGGTGCGTATTACTCTCTTTCAATGCGATAGTCGTTTGAGGTTCCAATATAGATCGTTATTTGGCGCAGTGACAAGATAATCAATATATCGTATTCTGCACTTGCTGATCACCAAGTGCACGCTCTTCTTGTCCTTACAACTTATCAACATGTGCTTCCTCGTTTATTTCCATTGATCCAAGAATGGCAACGTTTATATTTTGGTTATATTACAAAACATTAGTAATCTAATAAGTTCAAGATGTCAGCCGATTTACATGGGAATAGAGAACTTTATTTCTCGCCCGGATGAAGTTTGTATCGATTATTTTAGGTTCAACGAACATTAAGTTGTTGAAATTTGTGCTGAATTATCTTCACTACAACACTGTCGAAGTACAATAGCAACCGCATAATCAGTTGTTAAAATAATGGGTAAAAGTTTTCAATTTATCATGGAAAACTAAAATAAGAGAAATAACTTAAATATTTGCAATAAATTTCACATTGATGGTTTGACTAACCTGACCATCAATGTGGTTGGTCGAAACTGCGGAGCCAAATCTTGCTGCCCAGATTGGCATAATGGCTGTTTTTTCAACAAATCCTATTACATTTTCTAAGAAATTTTATTCAGAAAATCATTTAAATGAAGCATAAAAAACAATACAATTTATTAAATATCATTGCACTGAATTTTTGCAGAAACATTTAACATCATTTCAACTTTCAAGATATTTTACTTTCTAAATATTGATTTTTTCGCATTATTATACATCATCCTCTCCGATTTCTGGTTCCACGAATGTACCTTTGAATCATTGGAATAATGTTTACTTAATTATATAACTATTCAGTGTCATTTACATAAGTACCTAATACAAGGTGTCTATAAAATGTTTGCCAAAAATTTATGTTTAATAACTCACAAAGTTAATGATTAGATTCACTCAAATATTTTTGTAATTCTTGCTGATAAACAGTCACAGAAACACCTTTCGTCATATCAACTAATGCTGTTGTAAACCTGGCTTTAATTTGCTAATGTTGACCACGTTTTGTAAGCAATTCTTCAAAATTAAAAATAATAGTAATAATAACAGAGAGTCTGATTTCAGATGATCTGGTTGCCTACTAATTTTGGTTTAATTTATCTTTCTGAAAATGGTCATGCACACAATAGTACACAATTTGATTATCTAAAAATTGATAAAGACTGTGAAGTTTACCAAAAAAAGAAAACAAAATTTGTGTTTTAAAAAATTCCTATTGTACCAAAATTGAGTTTGTTAATGAATAAATAATGTAATAATGTACTTATTATACATTACAAATAATTAAATAGCAAACTGTATCCAATATTTTATGCACTAGAATTATCTACAAATTTATACATGTTATGTTGAAAAAATATTAGCAGTTAGTAGTAAAATATAATTTAAATCAAATCAAATAATTTAGAAGAAAATGCTGACTTGATGGTAATATACTCAATAAAATTTGGAAATGTTTCACTCACAAAAAAATTGATGTAACATTTTAAAAATGTTATCTTACAGCAAACATATTAGGAAAATGTAAGCCATAGTTTGCATCTTTAAGTGCTTGCAGGGTTGTGGAACTAGTTTTTGTACACTTGCGACTTTCAGGGTCCTCAAAAAAATCAGAAGGTGATAAATCAAATAACATTGAGAACCACACAATGTCTCCTAAGCAAAGAGAGAAAGAAAAAGGAAACAATTCTCAAAATTACTGAGACGTGAAATGCTGTTCCATCTTGTTGGAATTGAATTTCTTTCCATTCATTAGTCCCTAAATACTGGTTTAACTTGGGTTGGAGGAAGGTCTTGATCATGTGATAGTAGCAATTTTAAGTAGTTGTTACTGCTAGCCCATCTTCTTTGGAGGGATCTTACATACCAAATTCAGCAATAGTGCACTACACTGTCACATGAGACTGTAAGGCGATCATTGGTGAAATTTCACAATGTTTGCTGCTGGTCAGTACTGGAAATTTTGTTCACTTACATACCTAACAAGTATTAATTGCCTTCATTAGACAAAATCAAAACAGCACTAGAAGGAATGTTCTGAAGAATGATGTCACCTACAGCTCTGCGAGTTTTACAAAATCTTTCTCAGTTAATCCTTAAGTAACCAATCATCAGTTTGTATGGGTGCATTAGAAATCTCAGTGTAGGATTCTGCTTATAATCTTATCAAATAATCCCAAGGGAGCACCTGTTTATGTGCTGAATGCTTTGGAGATAGCTGGATGAATACTCTCCCATGCATGATATATTTTCTTGTGTTGTTATGGTCTAAGGTCTACCAGGCGATTCTCTTTTCAGTGCAGAACATGCTGCTCTAGAATTTGATATCCAAACCTGAATGTTCCTGTATTGGGAGCAATATCATGTCAGCCAAGTTCAAAAGCAATGTGAAATTCCTGCACTAAATAGTGATCACACAATTCCACAATTGAGAATATACTCCTCCACAAATGCAGAAGCACCCCCACATCCATTCGCCCCTAAAAATGGCATATGCGGTACTATTGACTAATACCTATTCCACCTCCTACACCACCACATGTGGGATAGGTATTAGTCAATAGGTATTGACTAATACCTATCCCACATTGCCTAAAGTAACTCCCGTGGTGCCTTCTCAAAATGCAGAGAGTCTTTCTGCCAAATTGAATGACAGCGACAAGTGTTAGTTTTGGAGAAAACAATAAATAATGTAAAATTTAATTAATAAAATGCAATAAAAATTTATAAAAGTATGTAATTTACCTTCAATATCAATCCAACATAACAGTTTATTCTTTTTATTTTGCTTTTCAACTCTTGGCAGTAAGCAACCTAATCTTACTGATATACTGCTCCCTGAATAACTACAAATAAAACATGTACATTTAATTAAATTATTATTTATACTATTCAATTATTATTAATCTTTAAAATAATATAGATACATTTAGTTGAATCTATGAATTAGTTTATCATGTTTATTTACATAATACTTACATGAAATTTTATAAAAAGTTATTTCATAAAATCACATGGAAATTAATTTTTATAAAAGTTATAAAACATTAATCACTTAACATGTTCTAATTTGAAGTTATATATAAAAATCAATTTTAAATTTCAATACAAAATTGAACATTTATTAATGATCTTTAATAAGTGTAACTATTTATTTTGTCACATATAAATAATATTTATATATTTTACATTGCAATTACTTTATACATACTCTATAATAAATGCTCTAAATTTTAATAATTATTTTGATACGTAAAATGATATAATTTAATAAATGTATCTTAAATGAATTTATTTAGGCAACCATATCATTTCATTATATTTCAATAAAAGAAATACAGGTAAAACAAGCATTTTTTTAAGAAAAAAATAGCATCATAATAAAATCAGATTATTTTGTTATTGTAAAAATTTCTTAACTTTTTTCTTCGTGAATTCTTATTTATTTATTTATTTATTTTTTGAATTAATGAAAAACTATAATTATTAAAAACAATTAATAAAATTTACAATTAATGAAAAACTATAATTATTAAAAAATTATTATTATAGGATTAGTCAAATCTATTAATAAATACTAGGTTTACAATATTTTTCACAAATTTAATTGTGTCATTATTTTCTTTTTTCCTTTCTTTCCCTTTTTTGAATTCATAAATCCAATTTCCACAAACAATTTTAATAGAAAGTGATAAGCCGCTAAATTAAATTGGTAATATCATTTTTTAAAGCATTACAAGCACAATGACACAAACTTTAAAAATAAAATTGCCTACAGTAACTCGAACAGTATTTCAGCTCTTCGTAAACAGGCTAACATTCACAATTGACTTAAAGTGTCACTTCAGTTATTCTCATTCAATACACACATTGCTTTCCCAGCAAGCTCTCAAGAGAATTTTCTCCTGAATAGAATAAGAAAGTATGGCCAGATGTTCTTTTCTTGAATCTTTTAATTTTTATAATATTCCTACCATTAAAATCCAAGAAAATTGACTTAATTTTTACAATAGAAACAAACTTAAGAAGTAAGAGATGGATTTCAAATACAAATTTTCTTTTGTTTTTATCTAACTTTGTTTAAATTAATTAGAACATTTGCCTCATACCTATTATATAAATATGCAATATAAAACTGATTAACATTTTTAAAAATGTCTGAACTGACAATGCGGCGAATAATCGAGCTTATAGTTGTGAAATTTTTTTCATGAAGTAAGCAAATTGAAAACAAGTCATCAGCAGTTTCAATTAAAATCTTTAAAGTAAAACAATGAATGTTAGTTTATATTTAAATGTGGATTTCTGTAATTGCATTTTTGTTCTTTTTATAAAAAGATAATTCTGTGAAAAGTTTGGCAATAGAAAATTATTTGCAAATAGTCCAACAAACAAACTGACGTATGAAATTATCTTCATGTGCACGGAGTAACGGATTTCTCAAAAGTAAGGATCTATGACTTTGTTTTTTTATATAGTGACATATACATTATAATGAATTATGTATCATTAATATCATAATAAGTCATTTGCAATTGTGGCTTAAGGCAATAAGGTGGTAATAAGAGATGCAGTTATGGAAATGGGAATAACTCAAAATATAGGCATCAAAAATTAATATGAAAAGTGATTTCTTTTGTCTTGTGTACACATATCACGAAGAAAATTAAACGTTGTTGGGCACTGTTTGGATGGTTGATTGAGTTTTCAGGCAAAAGGTCCAAAAATGAACAAACTGAGCTAAAATTAAGATAGTGTATAATAATAATTTTCAAAACCTAAGCAACATTAGGACGTTAAAAAATATAAACATTTGTATACAACACAATTAAAATCGAAATACATATAATAAATGGAAAAACCTATTTACAATCATCAAAAAACTAATAAATAAATCATATAAATGATAAGACTCCTAGTTCTTTTAAAAATGCAAATATGTTTCTATGGGGGGCTCCCCTAAAAAATCTCATGAAGTTAAAATATCTCAATTAAAAATAAGTAAACAATATTGGTTAAAAGAAGAACTTAAAAGTAAAATATGAAAAAAAGTATGTGGTACAGCACACGTTCCACACCATTGATTTACTTAATTCGAAAACAAATGTCTGTGGTTTAAACATGCATGTGCGTTACGAAGGTCCGTTTATCTCGCATCAGCATTTCGTACCGGTAAAACTGTAAATGAGGTGACGTATGGAAACATGGCATGCAATTACTTATTGATTTACGGCGCAGCTTGTCCTTACTTGGACCTTGCGCCATTAAAACCAACCAACCTTATTGATTTACAGGTTTCATGACTCTTTTGCCAAAGGGAAGAGAATAGCTTTTTAACACCTTTTTTCACATCAAACAAGGGGAGTGATGGTTGAGATGGGTGGGTTGTAAATTTAGCAGCCCCATGAGCCCTACCATTGCCATGGAAATCCATGTGACTTGGAATCCAACAGAAAATAATATCATATCCATTCCCAGGAAAGAAATCTAATGATCGGAAAATTGTAAACACAACGGGATGACATTCAAAACTACTCTTCCTCAGTACTTCCAAAACACTCAATTGTCAGTGTACACACAATACTTTAAAGTATCACTTATATTCATCAGGTGAATAGCTTGATAAATAGATATTGCCTCAGCAGAGGTGAATGAGGCTGGAGCCAAATTTTGTTTTCAGTAACTACAGCGTGTGATTCGCCGGTAAGACGCTAATTTGTCATGGTAACTTTTATTTTGTATTTTCTTGTAATATAACATTTTTACGGCAACAGCGATTGTTGAATAATTAACGTTAAATGAAAGACGTATTTAAAATACATACAAATCCAAAATCTGTAAGCCATCAGCACACGCCGGACAGGCCCTGTGTACTAGATGTAAATAAATTCAATTTAGTTATAAAAAATGCTTTGTTTGCTCCTACTCCATTAGAGTTGCTGATATTTCCGTTTGAGCAACTCCCATAGACTTAACATTACATGACGTCGCAGCTTAAATTTTAGCAATTCGTTCTATTCGTCCAATGAAAGCTTGAGATTTTTTCAGGTTTGATGTAAGAAAATAACTGTTTAACTAGATCTAATAATCGATCGCATTTATGGCTAATATTTTTAAGGTTGCCCAGTAGGAGTACACATTTCATTATGAATTCTTATTTGGGAAGTAAGTTTGTATCCAAATTTTATTTACTATACGCAATCTTGCTTCGTACGAGCCTTCACTTTTAAAACGAGGAAAGATAATCTTTGCCGACGTGAAAACGATAAATATCTGGTTGCTTCATGTTTGCTTAGTTATAAACGTATTGAAAAAGAAATTAATTTGGAGTAGACAATGGCTTCCAAACAAAGAGAGTCTTGGTTGTTTTAATAACCTAATGAAGGAACTTGTTTTTGAAGTATATTTCCTAAATAATTTTTTAAGTATATTTTAAGCAAATTTAAAAATTTCAGTCATTTAATTAATATTTGTTTTTTTAAAGCTTGTTTGAAATATGTAAAATGATTCACAAATAAAGAATTTTACCAAAAAGTACACATGAGGGCAATGAAATTAACAGTAATTGTTTTCCTGCCTTAGAAGAATAAAAATCTTTAATTTATTGAACTTATATTATATCCAAAAATAAAATTTTTAATGTATCGTCTAAAAACGTGTAAGCGTAATCGTGTAAAAATGTATACTTCCTACATCAGAAGGAAAAAAAGTGAAGTCTTTAAGAAGTACAAATATATACGCAAGTATTTATTGTGATCCTTTCATATTAAACATTTTTTTTGTTAAATATTTTCTTACATTAATTTCTGTAATGTTATAGCATTTATCAATGGGATGATATAGCCAATACAGGAAAAGAATTGTAAATATACTTAAATTCATCAAGATGTTATTAATCAAGAGATTATTTTGTGTTTCATAGGCGTAGAAAACACCACAAATCTAAAAAACAGGCAGCAACCGGTGTCCAGGTCTGATGTCCAAGAAAAGTCAAAAAATGGTCTGATTTGGCAACATATCAAGAATCAATGAATATCATTGAAGTTAAAATGCATACAAAATAAATTTAAAATTTGACTCTAAAATGGCCAATAAAACGAAGATGTTTGAAACAGATTTAAGTGATAATGCTCTCAAGTCTAATGACTCACCTATTAAAAGCTATTGACCAAAAGGTAGGAGCAAGCAAATGCACGATTCAAAAATATATATTTCCAAACATCCAAAAAAGTAAGCAAAAATGATAATATGAGTAAAAGAAATGTAATAATAGTAAAATAATTCACAATTTATATGATAAATATCATATGCACAGAGATATAATTAAAGTAAGCATAAAATATAATACAAAATGATAATAATGAAAGTAAATACGATGAAAAAAAGAATTTTTAAATTTAAAAACTACAGTTTAAAGCTTTAGAGAGGAACAGAGAAATCAATAAACAGAAATCAATGAAATTGAGAACTTCTTTCGAAGCTCCTTCGATTTTTGATCAATGCAAAGAAAAATTTAATATAATATTAACTAAAATATAAATTTAAATAGTATTCTTAAAACTTTAAAATTAAAAATCAGGAATTCATAAAATAAAAAACAAAAAAAATTCTGAAAATAGAAATAGTAATTATCATTTTTCAAGTGATACGAGTATAAAATTATAAAATTTACCAGTCTGCAAAATCATATTTTATTCGATATGGTCTTTGTATCCAATGGTAAATATATTATTCAAAGTGGTAAAATAAAAAAGATTACTCAATAAATCCCGAGGCACATATTAATTTTGACATTTTTTATTACCATCACATAAAGGAAAGTTTGACAAACGAAGAAATGTTTGCAACTAGTAAGGAAAAACACCAAGGCATAAAATATCTTTTACATCTACTGAGTTACGAATTTCGCGAAAAAGAATAGAGATCTAAGATATTATTTTCCTAAAATGACACAAACAGAAAAATAGATTGTCTTTATTCTAGAATTTTTATATTCAGTTTACAATTGCAGCTTGGGGCAAAAAAGTGATGATAAAATAAAACAAAAAAAATTCAGGTAAATTGAAATAATTGAATGTATTCTCTTCAGAATGAGATATAGCATGTGGTCTCTCTTGAGTTGTACGACATATCAGAAAGAGATTTTCAAATTTAATGAAAGAAGCAAAAGTTAACATTGTTCCCTATAAACGTTAGAAATTTCCCAAACAATCAGTTATCCATCATTAAAAAATAATTTAAACAATCATTTGAAAATATTAAATAATATACTCAATCAGAGCTTGAGAAATTCGACCTTCAACAATAACTCTACAACAAAACGCTTATATAACATTATTAGAATTCATGAATTGAAACATCATTCTGAAAGAATGATCAGCATTCTATATTTTATATGTATCTAAGTGTAACCGATATCTTTTATTACATCTGGTATGAAGAATTTATATTGAATCAAGCATATATTTAAAAAATTTTAATCTTTTTCCATACATTTCTAGTCGAACATTTGATATCAAATATTAGGATTATATTTATGGCAATAACTGTTATTATAATATCAGATAAATATTCAATACTAAGAAAACCCTTTCGTTCTTTAAACATGGAAATATTTTTTCTTGTTTTATAATTAATAATATTTGCATATATATCAAACAATCTATCTTTAAAAATAACAATTTACTATGTACATTTAATAAATAGAAAATTTTAAATACGTATTATAAAATTTTTCAGATAAATATAGCAATATTAATTTTAGACCTAAAATTTTAGTTTAATGTAAAGTTATAACCAAATTTTTTAGGGACATTTGAAGAAAACATGACGAACAACTACAGCTAATTCCATGTAAAAAAATTAATGCGCATGGAGCGCTTTATGCTCAGATATTTATAAAAACACTAATATCTAAGTCTGAGAAAAACAATATTTTAAATTTGAGAAGTACTCGAGACAGTAATTTCATATTTAAATACCATAAAATCGTTTTTATTGAATATTTCATCAAAGTAGGTTCCATTATTTAAAAAAACCAAAATGTTCTTTAAAATTTATTTAACTTTAAAATTAATAACATTTTTTAAATTTTTTCAAACCTTCAAAAATAATATAACTTATATAGTGCATAGAAATTATAAATTCTAAGCATATACTATATTAGTTTTAAAATTATAAATCAATACAAAATTGTAAACAAAGTAAAAAGTAATATATTTTTAAAATTGTTTCATATACAAAGGCATTGAAGAAATAATAGAAAAACATATATTCTTATTTATAATATGCATAACATTTTCATTTTTTGATTTTACATTCATATTTATATTTTCTAGGTAAAATATTAATGTTCTAAAATTTTAAACCTATACATCTTAAATTTATTTTTTTTTGAAAATGCTGCAGCACTGCAGGCAATATCTTTCTTTTGGATTTTATTTTTAATTTTTCGTGTTTTTTTTTAGACTTTTTTTGTAATATATAAAAATATGATGATCTTCGATTTTTTCTTTGCAAGTTCTAAATTGTGAACAGATGGGGACAACACTCCTGCGCACAGTTTTACTGTATTGAAAATTCCAAAATTGAACTCACTGATGACTAGCCTTAAGGCTTACTCTAGAATCTGTTTAGATAATATATCTTTTGACAATTTTTTCCATATACAAAAGTGAATACACATATTTGCATTATCAGATTTTGCGGAAGCACAACGAAGAAGAATTTCCTTAGAAACCAGTCTTTGGTATACTGGTAGTAACTTCTCGAAAACTTTTTCTGAAAGTTTAATCTTCATCTAAGTGTGTTCATCAGTGTGTGCTTCATCACATTTCTTATGTTGAGGATTTTACCTGTTGACATACAGTAATAAAGAGTCGCAAAATCAGAAGTTTTCATTTTTCTAATATCAGGAGCATTATATTTTATTGTTTTCCGATAAAAAAAATTTTGAGTATTATAACAGTTTCTTCCTTTAATTTGCTTTGTTTTCCACCACCTTTAACTCTCCATTCTTTTATAATATTACGAGGTGCCGTTTCAAGTCCTCTTGCTACATGATTAAAGCAATCTTTTTTAACAATAAGAATATCACCCTATATTTTTCATTCTAGTGAATAATTGTTTTAGAATCACCATCGCATATAATTTTTGTGTACAACATTATTATGGGAAAGAGAACGTTTCCAAATGCTTCATGCAGTAACAATTTCCATGCTCCAAGAAGATCTGCAAATTTTTTTTTTCAGTTTTCTCTGTGTCCTCCTTTTCAAATGTGGAATTCAGCACTGTCTTTCCCGATATCTCGAGAAGCAACTGTACACTATGAACAGTACTTCGATATGATTCAAAGTCAACTACTAAACCTGTGAATTTGTGAATCAATGGCTATTCCAATACCATATAAAGAAGTATGACCTCGTTTCGGCCAAGTTCCATCATAGGACACAGAAATATGTAACTTATCCTTAGGATTTTAATTTGAATTTTATTCTAAATATGCTTTCCTAACAGCACCCTGGTTACTTTTAACATTTCATCTCGAAACCCTTCATTTTTTTAAAAACGAAATTAGAAAAGCATTTAGAAAATATTTTTTATCCATGTTTGCACAATCGTGTGATCGAGAGAATGCTTCCACTGCTGCATGGCTTTTTCGAAAGCTCAAAACAGCTGCCGCAACTTTGTTATTGACATTAAATTTTCGTGAGTATTGTTCTCTTGGACTAGAAGGAGTTGAGCAAAAATTTTCTTTGCAAGACATTTATATTTTCACTGAAAACCCATAATTTTCCTGAATGGATACATCTAAAGAGCAGACACCACATCTACTACATTGCAAATTCCTTAGAATACAGGAGAAGCAGTTTTGATTCATAAGAATATACTCATTTCCACTTGAAGGAGGGATATCATCTATAATAGAAAATTATTGGTCAACTGTTTCCTTTTATACAGCTACTTCAGGAAATTTAGATTGTCTTTTACGAACTGATTCATTCGCAGCAAGATGTCGCTTCGTTTGTCTGGCTTTAGGCTTCTTGCACATTGAACTGATTTCCTGTATTACGTTGGAAATTACAATGATTGATTCAAGAGAATTTTATTTGATAAAATAGTTCTGAGAAGATCTGTTTTTTAAAATCTGAAAAGCAAACACAAATACAAGTTTCATAATCAAATTCAGGTGGTGAAATCAAATAATAACATTTGTGAAAAATCAACAAGATTAGTGTTGCCAGACGAAATTATACAAATAATGAAAAGTAAATAATTTAAATATATTAAAAATATAGCACAAAAAAACAATACTTCTGTAAATAACGATTATTTTGAATGTTACGAGATTAGGAGATGTTGCGTGGTTGTTCATTTACAAAATAAATATCTTAATTTTTTCCAAATTTGAATTGTGTAAATCAAAGAAATATTAGCTAAAATGTAATATTTAAAACTTTTTGCTTTCTAGATACATATATTTTACTGGAAAATAGTTATTATTCAAATAAACTGTCCTCATGTTACTTATTTACGTTTTCAAACCAGAAAGTGGTGTGTCATTACGTTTCTTGAAAGGGGCGTGGCAACTGTTTATTTTATTAAAATGTTAATAATTTAGTCTAAAATTGACTGAAATCAAAAACTCTCTTTGTCAAATATAGAAAATGAGTCATATTTTCTTAAATCGATATTGTTGACGATTTTGCACAATTTGAAACTTTCCTGTCCGCTCTAAGTGCTTACATAATAAATAAGCTTTAACTTAAGGAACATAAGGACACTTGATTTTCATTCCAAGGATTCTTCACTAAATGAAAATAGAAGTGGATGTCATGAAATCAAAATTAAGGTAAATATTAAAAAAGTAACAAGATTAATGTGTATTTTTGTGATATATGAAATCCTAAAAATAATAAAAACTAAATAATAATGTGGCAAAACTGTTTAACAATCTGAAAGCAGTATTAATTGCTAAAAATAATGATTTGCAAAATGGTAATTTTGCACTCAATAAGGGTTCTTGGGTGCTGATTGCACTAAGAGAGTTATCGTCAGAAAATGGGCGTGGTCCTTCATTTAAAAAATAAATATTTCATTTTTACAAGATTTAACTGTAAAAACCACTTAATATTGGTCAAAATTTGATATTTGAAATGTATATCTTAATAGAAATACACATATTTCATTGGATATTAATTATTGTTAAAAAACATTGTCCTCATGTTACATGTCTATATTTTTTGGTTGGAAGTGAAAAGGGGAGTGGCACATTGTTAACATAATTAAAATTGCTACCTCTTTCAAAATTGTCTTACAGGAAATATTTTACTGTATAATGCAAGAAGAATTCTTTTTTTAAACATTGGAAAAGAAAATTTGAAATAGTTTTGTGGATATGGAACATTTTCACAAACCAGTGTCTTATTTAAAATCAATTATACTTTTCTTTTAGTACGACTACCGGTATTTTTAAAATTTGAGCAAACATATATACTTTCTGTATTAGTTCTTCGTATGGGAAAAAAATGTTTCTTCTCCTTATAGCAAAGATCTGTTTCTTGAAATTGGAAGTGGATCTTATTGAGTCCTTGATAGCTGCTGAATGTACATCTGTTACTCCCATATTTCTAAATATTCGCGCATGCGCATTGAAATTTGCTCTTAATTATTAGCCTTTTGTTTCATTTCACTTGCAGACTGTCAGTGAAATGTGTGAGCTTTGATCATACTTGCGACTTTATATTGCTATTCTCTTTTCATTTATACATTTATAGATATAGGAAATGATTCTTATAAATTATATTTCTCTGAATGTTTAAATCATATATATAATAAATCACATATATTGATTTTAAATGATTCTTGTTATATTTGCTGTTGATTTCTTTGTATTAAATTCTTTGAATATTTTTATAAAAACTGATAAACCACTTTGTTGTCCTTTATTGCTGGAAATTTTCATGCCTTGTTGAAAAGTTTGATGCAAAAGTTCTTAAAAGAATCTTTGCTATCTAAATCTATTCTTAATGTCTAAAAATTCTAAAATCACTCATTAGTTTATACAATATATGATCCAGTATTATATATAGAATTTTGATTTAAATTAAAAAATTGTCTGTTATAGCTGTGAAGGCTTTTTAAATTATTATAAATAATTTTAACTCAAATAAAAATAGTCTCGTTAATGTTCACAATTATTTACTTTTATTTACAGAAATGATTGAAAAATATTGCATGTACATAATTATATGCGTATTTGGTTCAGAACAATCTTTAACATGAATGTCGATACCTCCGGGAATTTGATTCTTGGAAATCTTTACGAATCATGTAAAACTAATTGCGTGTTCACTAGGCAACTTTGTTCAAATCTAAATTTGGGGATTCTTTAAAAGATTCTGTTACTCTCTTATAAAATGCTCTTTTATAGAGTAAACAAAATTTGACTTTCGAACAATGCAAAACTTTAAAATTATAGTATTAAAACATGTTTGTATTATTGTTTTCAACTATTTCATAAATTTTAAAAACAACATTTTAAGTAATAAAATTATAAAAACGCTACAACTACAAACACTCGTATCAATCCCTTTATATTTATACAAAGTTTCACTTACCAGAAATGAATATTTTATCTAGTTAGACAATATTAATTTTGCAATAAAATTAACCTGTTAAAAATACATATTATTTTACCACAAAGACAAATTTTATTTATGTTAGAAAAATCTTATTGAAGGTCAAATTATTTAGCTTGATATTAGAATTAAGTCATTGTTTACAAAAGCACTCAAATGGGACAAAAAAGTCGTAAGATAGTGCTTGTTTCAAGAAGGTAAAAGTATAATCTTTAGTGCAATGCTGTTAGATATTGAAGAATATGAGAAACAAAGCATAATACTTGAAAGGTAATCATTAAATTAGTAAATGAAAATATTTTGTTTACATGACAAAGAGAAAATTTCATATTTTCTGAACTTCATAATTAAGACATTAAATAATTTAACATGTTCTCAGCGGTTTTTTTATACAGAAAAATGTTTGTGGTTACTTTATTCAAATATTTTTTACATATTTAAATTTGATGCATTTGTTAAACATTTAAGGGAATATTTTAACAATTTCTCTAAAATTAGCAATTCTTGATGTTTAATATCATTTACCAGTTCTATAGTTTGAATCAAAATTAAAGTTTTCTTGCTAAAAATAATAGCTTCCTTGAAATTATAACCTCAGTCATAACAAAATATATTTTTATGTGGAATAAAGAGTAACACAATTCCCATTCATTTGTAATAGGATTTATTCCCCCATTTTTTATGAATACCTTGATCTTGGTATTTTAAACAATGGTTGAAATATATATACTGAAATTTTGAGTAATGTGATGTAAAATTTGTGACAATATGAAAAATTTTAAAACATGTTTAGTAAAATTCTCGAATAAACAGGAAATTAATGCACGTAGTTAATTTTAAATTATTAACCACTAGAATGAAGATAGTAGAAAGATTGATTGGTGTTTCTGATTATATCAATTTGACACCAGGATTGACAAATTCCTAACTAGTGGAACTTGGGAATTTTCAAGTTCCGTAAGGAAACCAATAAATGCAAATTGGTATCAAATCTAGTATTGATATAGTGGATGCACATTTGCAATCAAGTTATCTTGAAAACATCTGTTTAGTGATATATTCTTGGTGAGCGTGTCACCTTCAGCTGGCTAGAACAAATTAACGAAATGCCACTTACTTCTATAGCAAAAATATTAAACATAGAATGGTGAGAAAAAAATTGGCTCAAGAACAAAACAGTGGACTTATGTCCAATGAAAACAGTTATCAAAATGACCATTATCTCATTGTAGAAGATAGATCACTTCTTAAAATATAAATTTGAATTATTAAGACAACACTGGTTACCCAATATAATAAATCACATGCAAAAATACATAATTCTACAAAATCAGATACTTTTGGATAAATTATAAATAAATTATATTTGCAAATTAAGAGTTAACACGTTAACTCAAATGTATACCACAATGTTAATCTAAGTATATCACAATAAATTAACAAAATTCTAATTGAGTATACATAATGCATCGTATCAATTATACCAAAATATTTTACTTCTTGCACTTGCATGGTTTCAAGTATACTAATTTTGAACACCCCACAATTTTTGTAACATTTTTTTCACATATCAATGCAAAGCAATATAATCATACTATGACAGTAATTGATCATCAAAAAAATTGCATCAATAAAATATTGCTCGATTTTTGAACAAAGTATGCACATCGACCACGAATCCATATAACATTAAGTTTATGTAAAAAATAATTTGTGAGAAACCCACAAACCCCAGCATCAATTACAGTTCCTTATACTAAGACAAATAAATAATTTAGTTTTAACAATTATACAAGACTTCACACTCCTGAAAAAATAATGCTTATTAAGACATATTACATCACAACAAGGATCAACACACAAAGGTAATTAAACATGTGGTTTGAAAAATAAACAGAATATTAATTTTATAGTTATAAATAAGATTTATAATTTAACACCTGCAGTGAAATATAATTTATAAAAATCACTTCCGATATCTATAAATGTATAAATTAAAAGAGAATAGTATTCACTGACTATATGCAAGTGAAATGAAAAAATGGCTAATAATTAAGAGCAAATTTCAATGCGCATGCGTGAAAATTTAGAAATATGGGAGTAACAGATGTAAATTCAACAGCCAACATTCGGGGGACTAGATCTCTCAAGGACTAAGTCTCTCGGAGAAAAGATTCGTTCGCAGAAAAGATTCGTTCAGCTTTTTCTAATCCTGTCAAGGACTAGCTCTCTGGGAGAAATTTTCGCCGCCCTCATCCGCTTGTTTCTTAACACAGTATATCAAAGGAGATTTGTTGCTGTGTGTAAAGCTGTCGATTGTTGTACGGGTCTTTGTGATACATTTGTTGGAACATGAAATGACGTTTGGTTTGACCTCTTTACGCACTTATAAACAAACAAACAAACTTATAAAAAAACTGTTAAACAAACAAAAAAAACAAAAAAACTATTGCTTATAAACGAGCAAATCGAAGGCGAAATAAGAAATATTAATTAATTACCATATGTAGAACCGAAGAGTATTACCTGCGTGTGCTGATAGCTTAAAAATTTAAGATTTGTATATTGTATATAAATACATATTTTATGTAATTTTAATTATTCATCAATTGTTGTTGCCACATTATGTTATAACTCAAGATGAAAGTTAAGAGAATGTTTCTGCCAGCCTGAATGCCTTCTGGCCCACTGTAGCACTCCCCATAAAATAAGATTCACGAATGTTAAAATTAATTAGCATAAATTTCTGACTGATAAGGATCAGGAAAACGAACTTCACGTCCGCTTCTCATTATTTGCGTACCAGAATGACTAATTGCGCATCGGATCATTTTATTTTGTGTCACTAAAATCCTTAGGATTCCTTATCGATCATTGTTTAGAGGACTTGGTTTTCATTTTCTGAATTGATTTATTTTGAAGATTAGCCTGGAGATTTTAAATTATTGAAGATTCTTGAGACATATTCTCAGTAAAACGTGACTTTAGTCAATCAATAAATAAATTTGAGTCTTTATTGTTATTCTTACCAAGGAAACTTTGTCAGTCTGTTTCATGACGGGGTAAGGACCATGAATTGGAGGAGTAGACTATTGCGACCACTGTCGGTTCTCACAAACATGTCAGTACATGTCTGTAAGTCCTTATGGAGAAAGTTGTATCAATGTCTTTTCCGTTACACTTTTGTAGGTGGCAGAGTAGCCATGAAATCACGAAGTCTCTGAATAAACTCCGGAACGTTCTGAGATTCATTATTACAGCTGGAAGATCGAAAACAGTCACCAAGTAATCAGAGAGTTGTGTTGTAGAGAATCTCGCACTTGAAAACGATAGGTTTTCCTTAATCAAAGATCTCAAACCGAGAAGAATTAACGTCAGTAATGCAACCAATCTTTCAGTATAATAAAATCTGGTTGACGGTTTTAAGTGTATGTGAAAGCGTTCAACCATGGAATTGGCCTGTATATAATAAGCTGTTGTGCGAGTTCCTTGCATGCCACTGTCTACGCAACTCCAAAGTGAGATATCCAGTAGTGCAAAAAGACAAATGCAATGCTTTCAGCAGTGCTTCTGGTCAGCTGGTAAAATGGTCGATTACCGTAAGATTTTGTGATGCTGTATGTGATCCAACCATGTCGATGCTTTTAGGCGCGAAAGTATAAAAAGTTAGAGGATAATTTCCTTAAAGGTGATTTCGTATGCCTCAGGATTTTAACACTCTTACACGAAACACATCATTGATTGAATGTAATATAGTTCTCCTTACGATGAAAATTATTTCACTAGAAATAAAAATTACCATCTGTCTGAAATCTTAAGTAGATTAATCAGCAATATTTTTCTAAGATAATTTAATAAGATAATGGAGTGATTTTATGAGTTGTATCACTGCAAAAATTAGATACAGATTTTAGCAGGTTGCTATGAAAGTGAACCATATTATAAATCGGTGTAATATGTTTTCATTAGATTTGTAGATTAAAGCAAAATATCGATGAAATATTATTTCCCGTAAAATTTTCGATGTCAACTTTTTGAAACACCATATTTACAAGAATCTCATCAAATTTAGTTAATACAGCACATAGAATTACAGGCATCCAGTATAGTTTATAATTGTACTGTATACAGTGACGGACAGATTTATACATTATGAGATGAAAAGATATAAAGGGCATAAACGTAATCATAATACTTATTCTAGCAAATTGCTACAGGTGTTGCGCCAAAATTCGGCATAAGGAGTGCAAGTTTATCGTGCATGCAGTGTGCATCTAGCTTATCCTGAGATTAATTCAAACATTTGATTCTCTAGAGTATGAAAATTGTTTGGTAATAAAAAATTATTTTTGGTACATTGAAACGGTATAAAACACAAGAATCTAAATTAATGGTTCATTGTGAGAGGACTAACAGTGGATTTGCTAAAGTTACATCAAAGGAGCTCATCGTAAAAAAACTACAATAAAGTCGAAGTTTCTAAAAAATTTGTGCAAGCATTCCTGAATAATACCATTTTTGTTAAAGGATAAAATGACTGTTATCATATCATAAGACTATGACCATCAAGCAAAAGGGGTATAATTAAAAATATACTTTAACCTGTAATGTCAAGCCAGTAGAAAGTTTT
The DNA here is from genome assembly GCA_037975125.1 of Latrodectus hesperus. Classification (NCBI taxonomy): domain Eukaryota; kingdom Metazoa; phylum Arthropoda; class Arachnida; order Araneae; family Theridiidae; genus Latrodectus; species Latrodectus hesperus. The sequence continues at coordinate 68,016 of JAJQOW010000595.1, read as the reverse complement.
CCCTTTTTTAATAATTGGAAAGTGTAGCGCTCTATGAATGGCGAACTCAGAGGGTATGTCGTTGAATCCCTGATTTTGGGTGGGGCCTTACTTAATTTCGAAGCAGCGACTTAGCAGCAGTTTATGTAGCTGCGAACTGGAATAGGTGTTTCCGGAGTGCCTAGAGATGAGTACTCTTCCAGCTTCGAGAACGTTTTCCCAACTAGGCTGCCACGGCTGATTTAATGTAATGTAAGAATATATTTTTCAGTTCCACCCTTTGCGAGAAATATTTATAATAACTTGTTATTTTAAGAAAAAAATAAATTCAAACTATTTTTAAATGTATCTAAAAATAATTTTTAATATTTAAAAGGAGAAGAAATAATTATTTTTCTTATTATGTTAAGGTTCTTAGGAGATATAAAAACTAACATCAAATTTCAATTAGAAGAATCGAAGATACGAAAGTAATATCTGAAAGAATTGAGTCTATCAAACGAGGATTGATAGAAAGAAAGCAATGAGTAAATGAGAATTCGGAAGGAAAATTTCCTTACAAAATTTATAAATATTTTTTCATAGAAAAATAATTATTATTTTCTAATCTATAATTTTTATTATTTCAACATTTTATATTTAAGTAACAGAAATAATTGCACCAGCTAAAATTAAATTATAAATCATAAATTTATTCCTTCAAATAAATTAATAAAATAATTTAGAAGATTCAACAATTAACTACTATTCCATTAAGTTAAACTTTCTCCTTTCTGTAATAATTTTCAATTTTGAGATAATAAAGGTTTCAAGAGGAATTAATTACTTTCTGCCGGCATTTAGTTTAAAATTACAATGTTAATGTATTACAATATTTAATATTTTTAAATATACAGAAGAAATAATTATTTTTAAATATATTTAATATTTTTAAATATTGTAAATATTACAATATCTAAAATTTGAAAGAAACTATTTTTTCAATTCTTAGAAATATATCATATGAGAAATTATGTAATATTAGTGTGATACCAACATTGAGTGTCAGTAACTATTTTACACGTTGATGTAAAAAATAAGTTTCATTAGCACAAAAATTTGAACTAATTTATTAGTTAAAATCAGTTACAGATACTCAGTTTCCATATATCTAAAAAATACACATCTTCCAGTTTTGCATAAGTAACTGCTTGTAGTAAATATTTTCCTTTTAAGCCTAAGTACCAGTATTATTAAATATTAAATATAAATAAAAAAATTTTAACGAATAAATAGTGTATGCATCTGTGCAACTTATAGGAATCAAGCCACAGATTGGTTTCTTTGAATTAAGGACTGATCTATTTCATAACTGCAATGGGTTGGATATTCGCGTACACATTAGAGAAGTGGGACTTCTCCGAGGATGGGCCAAATGTTTATTTAATAAACTGTTACAGCTGTCGAGCTGATATCCGCGTTACTAAGGGCATAAAATAAGGTATGGAATTGGCCCTTCTGATTGGATTAATAATAGCTTAAAACGCTACACTTTTATGTAGGAATACCTTAATAACAGTTCGTTTTAAAGGCCAATTTGTTTCGCCAAAACCGAACTATTATTGGTGATATTGAAATGTGTTAAAAATATTTTTTGGGAGCCTACTCATTTAGAATTGCTCGTCGGAAAAAATTTGCTGGTAAAAAAAATACTTGAACCATGATATTCACAAAAGACAACTGGTCAAGCTTTTTTCCCTCTTTTTACAAAAATCGTAGATTTCCTCTTCAGAAGGGGAGGTTTTTGTAGAAAGACTACTACTAAATAATATTTAGGTGGGGAGTTTTCGATATTTTTATGAAAAAATTGGCAACGGGAATATTGCTACTTTTTCTCCTATTTCAGCAAAGAAATAAATCTTACACGATTCCCACTAACTTGATGAGTTTTTTTTACCTCCTAAAAAAATATTTTGCTGTTAATTGATCTGTTAAAAAATATGATTTGTTAAAACTTCCTTCAAAAATAATTTTGATTTCTCAAAGGTAAATAGTTTTTATTCGGTAAATAATTTTGAAACAACTTCTCTCTCTCTCTCTCACACACACATCCCAGTTTAATTTAAAATTAAAATATTTCATTTATACATGTGTTGGAGAGAAGAATATACAAAATTAGTGAGACGACTATTTTTCGTATATTTATCTGTATGCTATAATTATAATCTAGCTATAATTGCAGACGTATTTATTTTTTATTAATTTATACCTTTCCTCATTACTTTAATTTTAAAACGATGCTTAATCCTTTAATTTATTACTTAGAATTTAAAATTTAAGTAAAGAGATGAGCTTTGTTAAAATTATTTTAAAATATTATTTACATGTAATACATACATTCAATAAAAAATGCAACATTAAGTATATATTTAAAATTAGGGTTTATGATACTTTGAAAATATTTGTCTTTATATAGCATGTATTTTTAATTTAACCCAAATTATCATAATAGTCTAGTTAAAATCACTTTGTAAAAATTTTCAAAAAGTTTTCACACAAGTTATTTCATTCTTATGATTCAATTTTCCAATAGTTTGTTATTTTCTTATAGAAAGTATTATATATCACAACACACTGGATCCTACAGCTTGGCATCCTAACCCACGTTTTCGACCTCAGAAATACAGATCAGATTCAATTGACATCCTTTGAAAAGAAAACAAAATAAAAATAAATGATGCGTAGGATGTACACAATTCTAAACAGGCTTCATATGGTCAGCAGCTGTAGATATATAACCCAGACCTTCATGATATCCACCTGATAACGACCGTTACCCTTTTTTTCCAGTTATTCGATATGGTCCGAAGAACTTGGGCTTTAACTTTAAGCCACTCCCATACTGCGTACTTTGTATGGCCACTATATTATTGATATTGTACACATGAGCCTTTTTTCTCTTCCTGATATTAGTTCTTTAATTTTCTTCTTGAATTTTTAGAATTTCTTTCCTTGCCTCTTCTCGCATATCAGTTCTTCATAAAAAGGTTAGTTTCTTCAAGAATTTCAGCGATTTTCATGTGTTTTGGTTTTATCATCTTGATTCTTACAATAAGTTCAAAGTTACTTGACCTTGACAATTTTGCTAAATTCCAATTTTGTATCACTTTCAAGTACCGTATTACGTAAGCTTTTATTTTAATCTTAACTGGATGCTTATTTACAAATGATAATGATTTAAATTAACATTAATTATATTAATTAATTTTATGAAATAATACAAAATATTGTAGTGATCCCTTTCTCACGCTTTTAATAAGTTACGGAAATGGCATTTCCCTTCTCAGCCCATCTGGCAAAGGGTGAATAAATTCCCACGCTTCGGACAGGAAATGCACTCCGACCCCCTTTTCTATTGGGGAAAGAAGGAGCGCCGGACCACGTGACAGTCCAGCGTGAGAGAGGTATAGAAGTCTTTTAAATTTGAGCGAAAGGTTTGATTTTTCACCTATAATTGCTTTTAAACACCCATAAGCATGTGTGGCCTTAGTGATCACATTGTTTATATGTTTTGTCCATTTCAAGTCACTCGTTAATGTAATACCCAGATATTTAGCAGAGTATACTTTAGGTATTTCTCTGCCAAATAAGAATAGTCCATTTTTATTCCGGTGTTTGAATTTATTTCTCCTATTTCTTTTAAACAGAATCAGTTGTGATTTTTCTGCATTTATTTTAATTCTCCAACAGTTGCACCAGTTTTCTATCTTATAGAGCGAAGATTGTAGTTTTTGTAATGCATAATTAGGGTTACTTGATTCAGCCAAAATGGCCGTGTCATCAGCGTAAAAAGCAATTTTTGTTGTTTCATCCATGGGGAAGTCATATGTGAAGAATAAGTATAGTATCAGCCCAAGGATGCTTCCCTGGGGTACTCCAGCATTTATTTTTCGCGTTAGTGATTTTTGGTTATTTTGCTTGACTTGAAAATATCTATCTGTTAAGTATGAATTTAGTAGCAAGATGATATCTGAGTCCATATTGATATTGATTAATTTTTGAATAAGTCCTTTGTGCCAAACTCTATCAAACGCTTTTGATACGTCGAGCATTACCATGGCAGTGTATAAATTTTTGTGTAGATTGTCACCAATAATTTCTATTATTCTAGTAAGTTGTTTAACCGTCGATAGATTTGTTCTGAATCCATACTGTTGATTTGGTAGCAAATGAAAGTAGGGTTTGATTCTGTTATAAATAATTTTTTCAAATATTTTGCCTATTGTGGGTAGTAAGCTTATAGGTCTATAATTTTCTGCTTTTCTGGGATCTTTGCCTGGTTTGGGAAATAATATTATGTCAGCAATTTTCCAGATTGTAGGGAAGTAGCAGTATTTTAGACAGTCATTAAAAATATTTACGAGTTTTGATAGATAATCTTTTGGTAAGTATTTTATCATAGAGTTGGAGATTTTATCTCCTCCTGGTGCCTTTTTGGTTTTTAGCTTCTTAACAATTTCTATTAACTCTTCTACATCTGTAGGATTTATTGTTGCTTTTGGTTGATTATTATTTATAAAATTGTCCACGTTATGTTCAACATTTTTAGTAAAAGTATTGTTTGTATCCGGATTTGGATTAAATTGGCTGTATAACGAGTTTGAGAAAATTTCAAGTTTTTCTTCATTTGAGTAAACATGACCGTTTTGACCTTGAAGCCTGTTATTTTGAGTTTTCTTCCTTTTAAGTTGCCTGGCAAAAGTCCAAATAGAGTTGTTTTCTGTTGTCAGTTTTTCGACTTTTTGTTTCCAGTTTTCATTTCTGATTTCGTCACAAAGTTTTTTAATTTGTTTATTCAATTTATTCACTTTAGTTTTGTAGTGAGGGTTAAGGGTTTTTTGATATATTCTTCTAGTTCTGTTTCTTTCTTTTATTATTTCTCTTACATTGCTGGGAAGCCTTAGATAATTTTTATGATATTTTACTGTTATGGTTGCTGTATTTTTTGCATTTACTATGTTTTCAGTGAATATTCTTATATCCTCCGAGATTTTATTTTGCATATTTATATGTGTTTTGATGGTATTCTTCATTGTTGTTCCAGTATTGATCCTGTAGAATGTTGTAGTATAGTTGCCAGTTTGTTCTGTACAGATATTTTTGTTCAATTATTTTATTTATTCCCAGACATCCAATAACTGGGAGGTGGTCTGAGGATAGTTCATTTAATGTATTAGCTGAAAGTGGTATTTGGCTATTGTTTAGAAAGATGTCTAATATATCTCCTTTATTTCTATAGTCAAAATGCGTTGGTTCTATTGGTGCTACTATTGAGTAGTTATAGTTTTGTGCAGCGTTTAATATTGTGGTTCCATTTTGATTAGTAATTTTACATCCCCAGTGTATATTTTTACTATTTAGATCTCCACCTATGATGGTTGGGAAATTGTTTGAAAATATATCAATAACGTTCTGTGAAGTTAGTATGTGCTGAGGTCTATTATAAATGCTCGTAAATTTGATATTTATTTTGGGTTTAAAGGTGACAATTATAGAAGTTTCTTCATAACCATTATTATTATTGTTGCTGTAAATCGTTGAGTTTAATGATCTTTTAATTGCTATGGCTGTCCCACCTCCTTTGTGGTGAGCTCTATCAGTTCTATATACGTTGTAATTTGGTATGTTGAATTTGATTGCAGGCGTTAGATGCGTCTCCGTGAGTAAAATTATGTCAATGTTATATTGATCCAGGAAGTTTATGAGTTCTTGCGTCTTTGGTTTAATGCTTTGTGCATTCCAAGTGGCCACTGTGAGTGGGCTAAAGCTTTGTTGGTTGTTACTCATTATTTGCTGTTATTGTTCCATTTTGTTGGGCCTCCATGGCCTCGTTAAATTTTTTCAATTGAGCAGTTAATTCTAGGATTCCTGAATTTTGCACATAATTTACTAGTAATTTTAGCTCATTTGCAATTGATTTTGCTTCATTTATTGATTCCTTTGTTTTAACTATTGTGTCGTTTTCTTGAACCAGTACATTTGCGTATGTTAGTTTGGGGTTTGAACTGGGTACAATTGTACTTTTTATATGTGCATTTAGATTTTGTTTTCCTATTATTTTGGGGAATTTATTTCATACCCTGAAACTAGCAGGATGGGCTTCGCCACAGTTGGCGCATTTCGCAGGTGTGGTAGTCGGCTTCGGACAATTTGAATGGTGATGGTCCCCTGCACATTTCACACACTTGAAATTGTGGTGACATGAGGTTTGTGCATGAAAGAAGCCTTGGCATCTAAAGCACTGCGTTACTCCTTTTCTTCCTTTGTATGTTTCTATTTTAACCGCTAGGTTAAATATGTGAGACATATTGTAAATGTCTTTTGACTTGTCATTTTTAGGGAGGGTAACAATGTATAGTGGTAAGTTGATTTTGTTCCCGTCAACTTTTTTGGTCATCTGGGTAACATTGATTATTTGAAACCCCTCTTGGATTAATTCTTGAGTTATTTCTTCTGCATCATAGTATGGTGGAAGGTTGCGTATGACTATTTTTAGATTCTTGTCTTCTGGGAGGACAAAAGTATGGTAGGTGGTTTTTATTTCGTCTAAAGCTGAGGTGACTTTTCTATGTGTATCGGCATTATCCACTTTTAATGTTAACCCTCACCCTCTTCTGTAGCTGGAGTGGATTTGTAACTATATCTGAGTTCTGATCTGGCATATTTGGTTAGGGGTTCTTAAGGGGCGTGGTTAACTTTTGGAACTAACTGATTTATCTCTGAGTCGATTTTACTACTTTATAATTAATTTTTTATTAATTTGCTGATATTTATTTTAATATTAATTGATATTTTATTTCTTGAATTTTACAATTATTTAATTTTTTTTAACAAATGCAATTTGTTAGTATTAATTGTTTGTTAGTTAAACTTTGTACATATCTACAGTAGAGCTGCGCTCTGATTGGCTGACGCCAGTTTTAGATGAAAAATTGTATTTTCCAAGTCCTTTTAGAGATTTGGAGTAAAATAACATTAATTTGTTAGTATATTAGATGTTAGTGAATTAATATATTTAACTATATACAATTATTTCTTTGCTTTTTTTATTATCATATATACACAAATTTTTCCTTTTTTCCTAATTTTATTAGTACATTTCCATATAAATACAGTAAATTCTAAATACTTGTTTAATCATTGGGGTTAGTATTATTAATTTGCACTTGTTACATTATTTTGAGCATGAGAGGGATTTGGTCAATATCTAAGTAATGATCTGGGTCTCATTCTGTTTTCTGGGTTAAATGCGTAATAAGACGGAAGTTCAATGATGGTCGAATTATTTGTTAAGTTTCTTTTTTTATATAAGTTGTTCATAATTTTTGCAAAGAATTCTCTTATGGTGGGAATTTTGAATTCCTCTCTAATTTTTTGGCTTCTATAGTACCATGGACTATTGGTTATTTTTCTAATTGTAGCATTTTGTAATTTTTCAAGTTTATCTAATTTTGAATCGTGGGTGTAGCCCCAGAGTGGGCAAGCCTATGAGATTAGGGGTCTGAGATACGCTTTGTAGATGAGCACTTTATTTTCAATAGAGAGTTCAGAATTGCTTTTTAGTAGTGGGTATAGTGATGCTCTTATTTGTTTGAATTTGCTGGTAACTGTCGTTATATGCTTGTTTCATGTTAACTTTCTATCGAAAGTTATTCCTAAATATTTGCATTCAGCTGACCAAGGTATGGGTGAATTATTGATGAATACATTTTCGGTTGGGGGGTATTTTTTTCTTGTGAAAATAATAGCAGTACTTTTGTCAGTATTTATTGCGATTTTCCATTTGTTGAACCACAGCTCTAACTCTTTTAGGTGAGTGTTTAATGATTTAATTATGTAACTTATAAACGGACTTTCTGCTAGAATGAAAGTGTCGTCCGCAAATAAGTGTAATGAAGTAAGCTTCGAGTGGGGGATGTCATTTATATATATAAGGAAAAGTCTAGGGCCCAGTTTAGATCCCTGGGGAACACCTGCTTTTATCAATTTCTTGTTTGAATATGTGTGGTTGATTGCCACTCTGAAGCTGCGACCTGTTAGGTACGAAATTAGTATTTTAATTAGTGGGTCGGGAAGACCAATCTTAATTAATTTGTAAATGAGTCCCTCAATCCAAACTCTGTCGAAAGCTTTAGCAATGTCAAGTGATACAGCACCAGTTGTGTTGCGTGTTTTGACGAAAATTTTTTGTGATAATTTCACCTACTCTTATTCCTTTTTTTTTAATGCGATAGTCGTTTGGGGTTCCCCTATACATCGTTAGGCGGCGCAGTGATAGATGATCAATATTTTGTATTCTGCACTTGCTGCTCTGCAAGCGCACGCTCTTTTTTTTTTTTTTTTTTTTTTTTTTTTTTTTGCCGTTGCAACTTATCAACAGGTTTACTACAGAGGAGGCTTATGAAACATGGCAGACCAGTTGGGACCAAGCAACAACAGGAAGACCAGTTTACGAAGTTTTGCCAAAGGTCAAACAAATGCATCAATGCTGGCCTAGACAGGTCACCTTATTTGTGACCGGGCATGGGCCCTTTCCATCCTACTTATTCAGAATTGGCGTTCTCCCGAGTGATTACTGTGCCTGTGGAGATGTTGGTACCCCAACACATTATGCAACCACATGTCCGATAACCAGCTCGTGGCACTTCACTAAGCCGAGCACTCATCTAATCAAGGAATGGACAAAAAATCTGGTAACTAACAGCTATGCTAGGTCCAAGCTAATAGCACTAGTAAACTTTCTTATAGACCACAGAGACCTGTACATTCCAAGCTACAATGAAGATGAAGGGGAGGACTAAATTGATCCGGAACCATAGATGTGCAACTGCTCCCAGCATCTGTAGCTACTATGCTATACACTATTCTCTTTTCCCTCCATAAACTACTTAACTAAGTTACACCAATTATTTAGGGAATTAAGGTCAGCCTACTCTCTAAATTTTCCTGTTATAATTGAATTTGTTTCATTTTCCAAATCGTATGCATTGCCATAGTTATCAGGAACTGCGCTTAAATAGTTTTAAGACTGTACATCCTAAGCCATCTACATGTCATGTCCTATAACGCTGCTCTAATTTCTAGATACCTCCATTTCCTAATGCTCTAAGGAGCATTATTAATTAATTTATTTTCTAATTAGACTACAATTGATACCTATCTTCTCCATTGCTAGTGATGCTTTGATACCTGACTCTTCTCTAGTGCCAATAACTAAAGTACCTTTTAACAACAAACAACTAGAATTAGTAAAATTTGTATTGATGTTATTTACTAGATTCTCCCAGTAGATAATTCCCTAAATCCCTTGCCTCTTTGTGCTTAAGCTATTTTAAATATTTTTGTAATCCTTTTGTTGAATTTCTGTAAATATTACCCTCCTTGCTATTCCCATTTGTTTGCACCCATACTCTGTCACGTACCTTTTAATTGTTCAGTTTGTTTTGTTTTAATGATTGTCTGTAAATTTTGTCTTTGTCCCAGCTTGATCTTACCAATAGTGTAAACTCACACACAATTACTCACCTTGTACTTGTGCTGTCTAGTAATGTTATTTTTATTTTGTTCACACAATAAACTAGTCCAATGGGGACAGCTAGAGACAGCTGGCGGGTACCCTCCACTAGCGTGTGAAGTTGTTGCGTTTTGGAGCTTGGCTCTGTCGCAGCGGCGGGGCCCCCGGCGGTGCCACTTTCTTTTCTTCTTTCCAGCAAGTCCCATCTAAACTGGTAGAACCCTTCTTGGGTTAGGTACAGGTGACTTTGCTGGTGTATACTTATCAACAGGTGCTTCCTCGTTTATTTCCATTGATATGTAAGAATGGCAACGTTTATTTTTTGGTCATATTACAAGAAATTAGTAATCTAATAAGTTCAAGATGTTGGCCGATTTACATGGGGAATAGAGAACTTTTTTCTCGTCCAGATGAAGTTTGTATCGATTATATTTTGTTCAACGAACATTTAGTTGTTGAAATTTGTGCTCAATTATCTTCACTACAGCACTGTCGAAGTACAAGAGCAAAAGCATTATAAGTTGTTAAAATAATGGGTAAAATTTTTCAATTTATCATGGAAAACTAAAATAAGAGAAATATATTTTTAGAGCAGATACATATTTTAAAAAATATTATTAATTGAAATTTTTCACTATAATCTTTACTCCTTTGTTAATAGTATGTTAACAAATTAAGCTTTTTAAAAGCAAATAATGAAAAGTGTTCCACGAAATGTAATTATGCATTTAAAATTGAATTTTTAAGCTAGAGACACTCAATTCAAAATAAAATATAAATAAGATTTTTTTAAATGTTATTTATTCATGCAGAAAGTATAATAAGTAATATTTTGGAAATTACATTAAAGTTAACTTCAAATATTAAGGTACTTAAGCTTTTCAAATTATGGTATGATATGTGTATAATGTCTCAAAGTAATATTATTCACAAATGATTATAGACATATTTAAGAAAAATTTAATCTGAGATACACAAGTTTCTAAATAAAAAATCTCTTTACTTTTGAAGAGAATGATATATATATATATATATACCTCACACCCTTATTAATTTGTGAAAATGGTATCACCCCTTTCCTAATGGCTAGAAAACAATAAGGGAGACTACCACTTGTTGATTTACTCTATTTCAGTGGATATCATTTCTCTATTGGTTTTGATAAGAAAAACACGCACCTACATTGATAACAGTGACTAGCACGTATACATCAGAAAGGTTCCTCTTATGTACATCAGGTTAGCGAAGTATCTTAATAGCTGTCACACAGAAGAAATTTTGGATACATCACTTTAACCTGTCCTAAATATCATGTCCAATATAATTTGACATGATCTTGCAAACTTTTATTTCTCAGTAGTCATTTCCAACTTCATTCTAACGCATAACTCTGATTTTCACTTCAGATGCCTGTTGCTTATGAAATCAATTTATAAGGTTCTGAAATACTCTCTGGACACAGACAAAATTTCTAGAGAGTGAAAGAGATTTCATTAAATTTATACAATGAACATATATAAACGATAGACATGAATATCGTTAAAGGTTATAATTTGAAAAACGCTTTTATGCATGTAATATTGATAAAGCAGAATATTCATTAATTTTTATTAGTGGAGGTGTAATGTTGATATTTCACATGACTTCTTTCAGACTAGTACTTCTACAAGGTATTAAGTGATGCTTAGATCTATGAGATATATAGTAGATCACTTAATAGAAATATTTTACATCTTTCTTAAAGAAGCTATTTCAACCTCAAATTTATCAGTAGATTAAAAGCAAAATTCTCATTTAAAATTCAGTTGTATTATACATTTCATAATGTATGAAGAAAATTTTTAAAGTTTGGTCTATCGTAGCATCCCCTTTCAAATAAGAAAGAGAAAATTCCGAGGAGAGACTAATCTTCCTCTTCAGTGTTGCTTCAAACAAAGTTAACATTAAAGAGCAGAGTTATTTTCCAAATTTGTTTATTTTCATAAAGAAGGATACAAAATAAGAATTAATTTTTACACTATTTCACATTCATATTACAAGCATATCCAAATTTCCTGTCAATTAAGCAAAAATAATGATATTTAGTAAATCGCTCAATTAAACTTATCCGCAACTCCTAAGAATGAGAAAATAATAAACTTAAAGAGCATTATGTATCTGAAAGTAATAAAAAGTTTTGCGGTAACCAAATATAGATATTATTCACCTACAGTTAAAGAAACAGCTGTTTGCAAAATAAATGTCTGAGTGAAATTTGGCAACACAGAATATGACTTTGGGTAAGTAAATATTCACTTTTTTATCATTAGTGTTTATTATAGCTTTCACCTACATTTAGAAAAATCTGTAAATTAATTCCCTAATATCTTAAGAAATACCCCATGTATACACAAACGAATGGTTTCTTTTAGTTGCATATAACATTGCAAGACGAACTGTTGTACTTATTTTATCATAAAAAATAAATTTTAAGAGAAAAATGTGTCATCGTATAGTGCGCTTATATGGTATGTGTGATTTCTGATTCCCGCTTACATTGATGTCAAAATTCAATAATATCTTAAAAAATACCCTATGTATACACAAACGAATGGTTTCTTATAGTAGCATATAACATTGCAAGACAAACTGTTGTATTTATTTTATTATAAAAAATAAATTTTAAGAGAAAAATGTGTCATCGTATAGTGCGCTTATATGCTATGTGTGACTTCTGATTCCCGCTTACATTATGGAAATATTTTTAAGAATGAACTGTTGTAAGAATTTAGGAATCATAAGCAAATGACAGCTACATTTGAAGATCGGTATGCGAAAATAATTGTTCGTCATAGTAAGAGTTTAATGCAGCACTTGGAGCTGCCGCAGATGTTTTTGCATCAATTCAAATGATGGATAGGAAACTTAATGTTAAAGCACTTATATTAGAAAGCCAAGGTTATATGTCTACCTTCTTTGCAAAAAAAGAAATGTAATCGTTTTAATCGATTTAAAGAACATCAGAACTTCAGCGTACATCAAAGGTCTCATTAATAATGATTTGAAACTTAATTTCACTTTTGATAATGAATCTCTTTACAGTGTGGAGCTTAATAGTCGAGGGAATCAGAAATATGAAATTATCCTTCAAAAATTAAGAATGATACCATTTTTATAATATAGATTTTATGATGTAGGCAGCTATATAAATCAATGGAAATGAACTCTTTCTTGTTTTTGAAATGAATCAATGACCAGCCAGAGATATCAGGGGGAAATCTTAGACTGCTATATCTGAATTTTTAAAACGCATCTTTAATTTTTGCAGCACATGATGCTGGTCTCTATGTAGAATGTCAACTTGATGAATTCCTTAAAATTAAAGATGTTGATAGAATAAATTGGAAAGCTTCAAACTATTACTAAGCTTCAAAACTATTTTTCTTGTCTGGACATAAAACATCACAAACCTCGAGCAAGCATTCTTTAATGAAATCCCCATCACGGAGAGTTTTATAATTTTCAGTTATATTGTCTGCTACAATGTAGGTTGCATTTAGTAGCTGCTTTTTGGATAGTGTTTACCTTCTCAAAAACTTTTTGTCGGCATGATAACTTTTAAGAAAGACTTTCTATTTTTCTTTTTCTTTCATATTCGGACATTGCTTCGTATTTGGAATACTCATACTTGGATGAAAATGAAGGGAAATGTTATATTCCTTAAAAACTGCAACATCGTTGAAGATCAGACACACTGGTTTATCTTTAAAAACTTCCAAAATATGTTTCCAAATTCATTCATCATTAAAAGCACGGCACTCTGAATCAACTTCGCGTTTTTTCGTAGTCATTTTAGGGTTGAGATATTTTATGAATAAACGAAGAAGCACTAGCTACGCTGTACTTCTTATACTTTCACCAATATTTACAATGATCCTATATGTCTGCTCTCTTTTTTATATTCAGTTAATAATATTAAATCTCGCACCAAAAATCACTTTTTACCCTGGCTGGAGCTTAAAATGTGCAATCTGCTTCATGTGAGGTCTAATTAATCTATACTGGATTCCCATATATCTGTTCCCCAAGAAAGAGATAACGATTGTTTGCGCCAGGTTACAGCTATAACTAATAAGGAATTTTCGCTTTTATTACTTTCACGATAACTGTAGCCTGTGCTTGCTTGCTATTTCCGTCGATTTATGTTTTGCAAAACAAAAACAGAGAATATAAAAAGATCATCAGCCCTCTGAAAAAAGAAAGAAAACAAAATAGTATTTAAACAAATTAGAAAAGAAGATGGGTATATAATATATAAATCATTTTTTCTTTAATTTCCGTTTGACCGGCAATTTAAATTCCTATCAGCGGGCCGTAGTTTGTCCATCCCTGCTTTAAGGTATAATCAAAAGTTATTGCCCATATAAAAACAAATTGTGATGTGAGTATACATTTCTAGAAAGTTAACATAACATTCATTTTGAGTAATTCTCTTTTTCATAAATAATTTTTGCGCTTTTTTATTACGAAATTTGCTGCCTAATGCAACAATTGCGCTACATTTGAAATGTTCTTATTCTTTTGGTATTAATTTGACATAATGTTATTTATCATTCCAGAAAAAATTATAAAGTTACCACTGACTTTTTGTGGGAAATCAGCGAGATGATGCATGTGAAGGTAATTTCAGACAGACATAAGAGTAGTAGTACATTGGGCACAATTAATTTTCCGTGGGCTAAAATTTTATTATCTATGTGATCTTTTGGAATTGCATAATATTTACAGTTTACCCTAGAGATCACGAAGAAAATACGATTTTGATATCGCATTTATGTTACAGTTTCAAATTCTATCGCCTCATAATTGCGTGATTGATTTTTTAAATTTTGTTTCAAAATGTTTGTTAGTTTTCTGTGAATTTTTGGTATCGTAACTTTAAACTTTATAGTGTTTTGTTCCCTGAATTTTTCTGTAGGTTGATAAAAAAAGCTAAATCTTTCGAATTCTTTTGTATATGTTTCTATGCCACTGAGGTATTTAGATCACATTGACGCGATTTTACACTCTTTTTAATGAATTGCCTCTTTCATGACTTTATTACTATATGATGTTTCTTTAATAAGATTCCATTATATATACTATTTGAACTAAATCTGTTTATTTCTACAATTATATGTTATTGCGTTACTCATTTTTTCAGTTTTGTTTTATATTTTCTGAGATTTGAACAATATTATTCTTTCCTGCTGGGAAGGAAAACATTTTTTTTACAACATCTTAAGGTTATTTTAAGTATTGTTAAAGAGACTGTACAATATTACCTGTTGAATGTGATTCTCTAACCATTGTTTTTATTGAGTCTTGTAAGTCACACCGAGAAACTTCGTTTCCCCAAGTAGGAATTTGTTTTAATAAACATTGTTCAGCAATACTTGCTTCAACTTGCAGACGTTGTAATTGATCTACCGGAGTGTTTACATTCTTCCGAATGAATGAGCATGTTTTCATTCTGCCACTCTTTAAAGAAATGACTGTCCCAGTGAATATAATCTGTAATATACAGTATTCAGTTTCTTCAATAATATTTAGGTAGATTTTAGTGCATTTGCTTATTATATTTATTGAAACTTTTTTAAAAAATAGTTAGTTTTGCATTTTTCTAAAGTATGCGATATTAATTCAAAAAGTAAATTTAAAAAATCCTTTACTTTCCAGTTAAAAATTTGGAAAAATCAGAAAATTACAGTTCACAATTTCAGGAAATCTTTTCTTAATTTGAAAGTTTCAAAAGTTTGTCAAGAATCAAGAATCAGATAAATTTTCTAGAGCTTTCAGCAGCGAGGCTGCTTTTACTCTTCCATCGGAAATAAGACGTCATGGATTAGGGAAAAGGTGGCTAGTGGGAGGAGTCATGAGAAGTAGAAAGAGAGGAAGAAGGAGTCCGGGGATAGCGGACGTCTCTGATTGGTCGGCAGCGTTGAGCCGGCAGTCGAAAAGATAGTGCGAATTCTGAAAATTATTTCTAAAATAAAAATAACTTTACAGGGGCAAAATGAGAAAATCTCAGTCTTGTTTAATAGATACAAGTGAAGAACTAAATAAAAGCAGAATAACTAAGCCAATATAATTGAAATTAGAAAAGAATAAATTCTGAATATATAAGTAAACACTAGGATGAAAATGCAAAATGCAATATTTATGTACAGAGAAAAAATAAAATCTAGATAGATAAGAAATATACAAAATGTACAAAATATTATGGAATTACTGTAGACAGGCTAGACATTGTGGCGTCACTAAGGTAGTGCGCAGCAATGGGTCTCAATTTAATTTCATCGTATGAGTTAATACAGTTGAATAAATCATTAAAATTAGCTGCTGAGCAATTCTCAGCTTTGTTGAAAAAATTGATATTTCTTTTTGCAAAGTATTGTTCAAAAGTGTCTAGTTTTAAATCTCTTCTAATAGCTGAGTTCTTGAGGTATCTAAGGGCTCCAAGAATATTCCGCAGAGTTTTATTTTGAAATCTGTTAAGTAGTAGCATTGTTGATTTATCAATTGCGCACCAGGCAGGAGAGTCATAGGTGAGGATGGGAATTATCATTGTTGTATATAGTAGTTTTTTCATTTTTGCATTTGTTTTGCTGTAATAGCCCATGATGGGTCTAAGTTTGAATAGCATTCCTTTGGCTTTATTGATGATGTTTGTGACATGAGGCTTCCATTTAAGGTTTTGGTTGCTGGTGAGACCCAGATAGTTTGCATTGTTGACTATGGGGATTTTATCATTGTACATTAACAGGTCAGATGTTCTATTGCTTCTAGTGCAGGGTCTTTTAATGATGAGAAGGTTGGATTTGCTAGTGTTTATTTGGACTTTCCAAGAGGAGCACCATTCTTCAACTGTATTTAATTTCTTTTGAAGTTTACGGATAGCTAGCTCAATTGATTTGGATTTAACTATTATGCCAGTTTCCAGTGCGCTGTTTCGGTGTTGTACATGAAAATTTCAATCGAACTGGAACATTATTGACGATATTATCAATGAAAAAGTGAAGTGGTGCAATCGATCACTTAAGTTTTTGATTTCTTCATTACATATGAATTACTACCCGAGTACATACTAGATTTATATATACAGTTCTCTTATCCCATTATTTATCTTTCATTTAAAACACTTGCACTTTTTTAAGAAAAAGGTTTCACTTTCCCATATTGAAGTATTGTTTTAGTAAATTTGTGTCGTCTTCTACATATGTGATCCCTATCCACTGCACAGTAATAGGTGTATCATATTACATGTTCAATGAAGAAATACTAAATTATAAAACATTGCAGCAATAGAAGAAAAGTTGCAAAATCAGTAATTTTGGTGTTTATTTTTAAACAAAAGCACACAAAGTAAAAAATAAAAATATTTTATTTATCAAAATATAAAAAGATTCATCTTTACATGAATACCCAATTAGCTACATAAAGTGAATATATTCCCACATTCATTGAGCCGACTGCAACTGCTGTCGAATACAGATTTCATAAAAGCATGAACTTTTGGACTATTTGCAGCACGAGCAGCATTAGTTTGTTCAAATGCCTCTGAAAAGAAAGAGGAAAAAGGCATATTTACATAAATTATAAGCCTTAGATAATTAATGATTGGTTCACACTCAGCGTTCAAATATCATTCTTAATAATCGATTGAAAAATTCTGTTCACATTTCGAATGCATGATCCACTCACTTAGAATTAAGTTTTCAAGGAGTAAATAAAATATTCTAATATTCTTTTAAACTGTTAATGATATTTAAACTGATATATATATATATATATATATATATATATATATATATATATATATATATATATACATATATATATATATATATATATATATATATATATATATATATATATATATATATATATATATATATATATATATATATATATATATATATATATATATATATATATATATATATATATGTGGGATTGAAAGCGCCACCAGAGGGCCACTCACATGCTTGCCGGCAGACACGCAGAGGAGAAAGGAGGAGAACGACGATGTGAGGGAATGAAAAAGACGTGATGACGAAAAATACGCGAATGGATATTAAACTTGATTTTAATTAGAACTAACTACAATGATTGTTAAAATGGACAATACGTTTTCATCTTGTATATATGTATATACTTTATAATATTATTAGAAAATATAATTAAATAATTTAACATTAATCGGTCATTTTTATTGAGAACCAAGGAAGAACCCCACACATACATACATATATATATATATATATATATATATATATATATATATATATATATATATATATATATATATATATATATATATATTACTATCTTGCATCAATTTATTTTTATACTAAAGAAATTAAAATATTTAAAACATAGGTTGACATTAAGGGGGTTATTATATACTATTGAGGCGCAAAGATATTTTGGGATGTTCACCAATGCTAATTGTGTCATTATTTTCATTTTTCCCTTCTTTCCCTTTTTTGAATTCATAAATCCAATTTTCACAAACAATCTTAATAGAAAGTGATAAGCTGCTAAATGAAATTGGTAATATCATTTTTCAAAGCATTACAAGCACAATGACACAAACTTTAAAATTAAAATTGCCTAAAGAAACTCGAACAGTATTTCAGCGCTTTGTAAACAGGCTGAACTTCAAAGTTGACTTAAAGTGTCACTTCAGTTATTCGCCTTCAATACACACATTGCTTTCCCAGCAAGCTCTAATGAGACTTTTCTCCTGAATAGAATAAGAAAGTATGGCCAGATATTCTTTTGTTGAATAATGAGTTTTAATTTATAATGATGAGCAATCAAGAAAATTTATTTATTTTGGTTATTCGCATTATAAATTGATGTTACATAACTATGCGTATTATATATTAAAAACACGAAATTATTTCGATGCTTTGCATATAACTTAAAAGAAAACTAGGCCCGTGAAACATTTTACACAAGTGGATTGTAATTCACTAAATATTTTATTTCGATTTTATTTTTACTACCCACATTATCTTAGAAATATAATCAATTTTTTTATAAATTTTGAAAATGCGTACGCATTAAAACACCAAGACATTTTTAAATAAATTATTTGGAAAATATAGATTTATATTAGAAACTTGTCTAAATATTTTATTTCGCTGTTTCAAGGCAATAGGTGAGGACTTTACAAGTACCCCCGATATAACCTTCATAATTAATTAATGGCTTAATATTTAATTTGCGTGTAAGGAAAATTTATGTGGGATAGATAATTTGTGGAATTTTCTGCCAGGAGTAGATAAAGTTTCTATAATGCAGTTGCTAATTTCCGCTCAACTGTATTTACATTTAGCTTCCAAGTCATCAAGAGTAGTACTTAGGTATACTAAGTGTGTGTTCAAGATATTTCAAAATCATAAATTTTAATATGTTGGCAACTTGCTCTCTTGCTAGTAAAGAGGACAACTATTTATTTGGAAGGATTGATTTTAATTTTCAATCCTCAAGTAGCTCTGCGTTCGAAGTAAACCATAGTTGTCTCTAAAGATAAACATAGACTTAAATTCTTTTAAGCTACTGTCATGGAAATATTCATTCTGAACTACTTTTACAATTTTCTCAGCTTCATATTTCATCCGCTTTCAGTTCATCACTTTGACATTTCTTATTTGTTTTATGTGGCTTGTAATAAAATCTCAATATCGTATTTACAAATCTTAATATTTTGCGATAGTTGAAGAAATAAGCTAAAAACTCTTTTAAGAGTGAGTTTTTTCTAATAGAATCGGTATTACATTTTCTTCGAACATTTCTTTATTCAACTTATTTTCTGAATTTGGCCAATCTTGTTCGCTGTCCTTTAACCATGATGGTCCCTCCCACCAACGAGATTCCAATAATTGTTTTAGAGCAACCTTGATGATAGATATGCTGGATTCTTGGTACCTGGTAATTATTTCCAATTTTTTAAAACTTGTAAGACTTCTTATCTCTCTAACTAGGATTTTACAAACACATACCATGAATCATCATTGACTTATCCATTAAAGAGCTGAAGAGGTGTCTGTCCAATAACACCCTGCAATGTTTTGGAAACTTAAAACCTTTTTCACCAAGTCAGAAAGACGTACACCTATTGTACATGCCATCAATTGTAGTCTAGGAATTGACATCTGCTTAAGTGGCGCAATTGTTGACCTAGCACAAATTGCCTTGAAACTTGTTTCTGATTTTCATTTCTGAAAAATATAGCTGTCGCATAAGAAAATTTAGATGCATCGCAGAAAGTATGAAGGCTAATCGACACACTATTATCTATGGACATATATCTCGGAATTTCTATCAAATATTAAAGGTGAAGATTATCGAACCATTTTAAAATCTTTTCAGTTATCTACTTTGGCAATTCATCATCCTAGCTGCATTTTGATTTCCAGCTTTCCTGCAGGACTAATTTTGGGTATAGTATTACCGAAAAACAAAACACAATCAGATTAAAAAAATTTCTGCAATTGAAAGTAACTTCCTTCTAGTAAGTCGTTCCTTTATTTCAACTCTTAAATCCACAACACAAGATAAGGTGTCAAATCCCCTATTCCACAGCAGTACTAATACTTGAGATATTTCAAGTTTTGTCGTTGAGATACCGAAATTTGTCAGTTCCCAACCTCGCAATTCAAATTTAGCACTTGCCATTAACTGTGTAGAGACCTCTGTGTAATTCCGAGTTTCAATTTCTGTGTCCAAGGAAGTAATGCAGTTATCTACATAAACTGACTTCAATAGTTTTTCTGCAATTCCTCAATGTACTATACCTGCCTTTTCTATACTGAATGACATCTCAGAGAAGGAATGGACTTAACGTGACTCCGAAAACAATTCTGTGATGTTTAAAAACTTGAATTTCTTTTTATCTATCCTTCCACCACAGAAATCAGAGATAATCTCCATCTTCCTTATCAATGCCTATCTGTATGAAAGCCTATTTGATGTCAGATATAACAATTATTTTTTCTCTAAATATAACTAACTTCTATGGTACTAATTCAATGGTGTTTGGTCCTTTCTCTAGGCAATCATTGACTGAAGGAAAAAAACTTTCATTTTACTTAATGCATCGAAAATTGCTCTGACTTTAGCTTTCGAATTTTCCCTTCAAACCCTTCTATGTGGTAAGTAGCAATCACTCTTATACAGTTCTTCAGGTGGTACATTTTCAATTATTTGTTCTTTTAACTCCTGAAACACTATATTATAAGCATCATATTTTCCTTACGATACTAACTTTGATGTTGCCTTTTCTAATCTTCTTTCAGCCCTATCCTTAAACTCAGGAATATTTTTGCTACGTTTCCACGGCAATTTCACTTCATATCATCCTTCAGTATCTTTTCTTAAATTTGTTCTAAAATTATCATTTACCGCCTTATCAATTTCACTTATATTATGATGTTGCAAAGGATCTTTAGTACAGGCAACTTCTAATTCCCCAATATATTTCTAATATCTTGATTGTGAATTAAAAAAGAGGTAACTACGTAAACAATAGAATTTGCATACCCATTAGTTTTTAGCTTTCCTATTAAAATCCACCCAAGAAATGTTTCCATCGCAAAACGCCTGAACTTGGCTTTTGTGTATACCAGTATAAATATTTCCAGCAAAATCTGAACTTATTAACAGATCAATCTGAGGATTGACACCATCAACATAGGTGATATGAATTCCTTTTTCATCTAGTTCTGATATCCACTGACCTTTCTGTAACATAGGTATAAAACCACAAATTATAGGCTGATCTAGAACAGGAATTCTGCATCTGTAACCGGTATGCAGATTCTCAACACTAATAGCATAACATTTATGATTCATATTAGATGTTCGGCCTCCAAACACAACATGTGTTAAAATTTTATGAGCTTCTGATTTTAATCATAAAGTCTCTACCCTTGATTTTAAAATATATGAATATTCATATCCAGTATTGATAAGTGATCTTACAGGAACTTTCTTCCCTTCGAGTGAACTTGCGACCATTAGAGTTTGAAGTAAATCTATTCCTGTAGTACCTGTGGAAGAAAGAATGCCACTTTGATCATTTTCTTGCTTACACTCGACTGTATTTTTTGATTTCTGCATAAATTCTGGAGAACAAAAAATGTAATGTTTCCTTTAACAATAAACACTTTGAAATATGCTTCTGCAATGTTTAGCTCGATGTCTGATTTCAAACATGAAAAACAACAATTCTTTTCTTTCAGGATTTCAAGTTTATAATTATAATTTAAATTTTGATCATTAGGGTTGGTATGACATTCTTTTCTTTCAGGATTTTAAGTTTATCATCATAATTTAAATTTTGAGCTTTATAACAGTCTTTGCTTGGGTGGGATTTTCCACAAAATATACACAGTTTATTAATTTTTTACTATGCATTTCTTTTACTCCTGAAAATAAGTTACTTGTTTATCAGATGTCATGCCAATTGATTCTAATGATCTAAGATGCGATTCTAATATATCATATAGCTGCGTGTTATTTAATTTCGAGTTTGTAGCATTCTTAACTATTAAAGTTTAAAGTTCACGTACATAATATTCTACTAATAGTTCTTTACACCCAAATTTGTTTCTAGACTTTCAATCGTTTGAATAATTTTCCGCCGTCGGATGATAACTGTCGATAATTTCTTTTGCTCTTGTATTTGGTAACATATATTGAATTAGATATTGGAATTTGTCTTCGAATTCCATTTGTTTATCCTTACGTATACGTTTAAATTGGCTCCAAAAGCATAACCAGTCTTTGACTTCTCCACCAAATTTCATAAATTCAATTTTTGGCTACTTCAATTTTGATTTCTCACTATTTGATAAATTTAAATTAGATGTTAGTTTTTTCTCAAGAACAGAATTGGCTAGAACAACAGCTTCATCAAATTTTACTTTATAATCATCTATAGATTTATATTCTTCGGAATAACTTTTACCATTATTGTCTGCACTTAATGCTAGTTCTAAAATATCGCCATCAAGCAAAACTAAATCCGCATTTATGTGATCTTAATAAGCTAATTTAATTTTAATACCACTTACTTTTACATTTTCCTCTTCAAACATAGACATTAAAATTTTATATGTCTTCGTAAAAGATACTCCTACCGGAGATCGCTTCTTAACAAGATGCTCCATAACGAATTTTCTATGCTTCAAAATGTTCAGGCAAATCTAATGCCAAGCGTCTGGATCATCAACTATTAGATTCAGCAGTAAATGTTAACCATTATTCTTTTTCATATACTTTATCTACTATCTCATATAATTTATGCAGTCACACTTAATGATATGCACTGTTGACTATGAAAACAAAACTTAACTGAAATCGAAAATACGGAATAGGTTGGCTAAATTTAATCAACTTTTCTTTACACTAGTAATGATTAATTTTGATTTAAATTTGCCAAACTGAAAAGGGAAAAGTAATTTAAAATTTATCTTGGATAAATATGGAAAAAATTTAAATAATGAACTCTTAAACTTTTTACCAATTAAACATATTGCAGATTTTGATTGTAGATTTGAAGAATTGACCGACTAAGTCACAGAAGTGCTTGTTGGGGCGTCAATAGTTATTACAAATTATAATTTAAATTTAATACCAAATAATGTAAAACTTCATAGTAAGGAAAGAAATATTACATATAAAACCTGATCGAGAGCAAGATATCCTTCAAATAAAAAAAAATGACAAAAAGTTATAAGAAAATTTAGTACGTTTTTTTTTATATTTCCATAAAAGTTGCAATCTTAATTACAATTTAAGGTAAAATCAACTTACCTATTTCTCTATTTGTACTGCAACTTTATCTTAATTTCCGTGGTGAATCCTACTAAGTTTACTTTCGGTTTTGGCTGCAAAAGATTGCTACTCTATTTTAAATAAAATATCATTAAAAGTATTATTCACGCTTTCCGTTAAAACATAGATTCCTTGTTTTATAAAAAGATTTAATAAAAATTAAAAAAACTATAACAAATATGAAGTCATAATCAAATGCCCAGACAATATCTTTACATTTCATTGATTCAACTATTTACAAAAATAATTTTCCCTCATTATTTGTTAAGTTCGATAAAAATTTGGATCAACGTTATTATTGAAAAAAAAAATCTTTGAATTGTGGTTAACTAAAACAGTAACACTAAGTTTTAAATTGGAATGAGGAATGCATAGAAAGTAATTTTGATTTTTTAGACTTTGGCTATTAGTAAGCGGTAGCCTCAAATAACATCCACCCCCAGAGTTTTTTGCACCAATCCGAGTGGAACTTCTCTTATTTAAATTAACTTCCAACTTTGCATGCATTTGAGTGTAATCAACTGCCGAGCTGACAGCCAAATGGTTAGCGCTCTTGCCTTCGGTTCAACAGTTCGTGGGTTCGAATCCCACCTTGGGCATTAATGTTTTTAGTGATTCGGAATCCACTTTAAACCGTAGGTCCTGGTCTAATTAGCCCTCGTGTGCAAAATTGACCGTTGAGCGACAAACAAACCAAACCTTCGCCACTGAATATAGTTTCTGTGATACGTTTTCTCTGTGTGTTCAAGATTTCGCCAGTGGCCATTCTGCGCCAATATATATTTCTAAATGTTATCGATAAAATTGGGAATCATTAACATACACGTTATTAAATTAGGAAATTGTTTACTTAACTTTAATTTAACGAAACTGTGTTTCTGCCCTAACACAATCATCTGAGCTATATTTACTTTAGATATATGGTCTAAATATTATAGGTATATTAGGAAATTAAGAGGGAAAGGCAAAAATTTCGATATATTTGCATTTGATGTGGAAAATGGTGCAAATGCTCTAAGTTGGCTATCCTTAAGGATATACTAGTGTCCCGCGATAGAGCCCCAATCGTCGGCTCCAGAAGATTTTGACTATGATTTGCTGAGTCGGTGATGTAAATTATACTATAAATTTATCTCGTTAGCAAGTTCATCTTACTAAATATTTTTACTCATTTTTTTAACTTAACTTTCTAAAATTTCCATATTTCTCTCGTGTAAAATAATAAGTATCTTCTAAAATCTTCTGCATATATAACTAAGAAAATTTATTAATTTCTGTATTATTTATAAATTTCCTTATTTATAAAAACTATAAACATAGTTTTTCAAATAAATGTATTATACTTTGAATCAAATTACTGATATTTATTGCACTATCATCTTGCGATTTATCATAGTAGTTTTTTAATTTAAAAGAGATGGACAATCTACACACTAAATAAATATTATTTTTATTTTGCAGTTTTTTTAGTTGAAGCTTATTAAAACAAATCATGCATGCAAAAAATAAGTAAATGAATATATTTTGATTAAACATGACACAAATTTCAATTAAATGAAAAAGAAACAACTTGAGATAATAAATTTATAATTCGCAATTTTTTGACTTTTGTTGTAATATCAAAATCTGATGATATTTGATCTTTTTCGTTTGCAAGTTTTAAGTGTGAACAGATGGTGACATCACTCCTACATGCAGTTTTGCTGTATTGAAAGCTCCAAAATTTGATGGCTAGAGCTAATGCACACTCCAGCCCATGTTAGATAAAAATATATCTTTCAAGCATTTTTTCCATATAAAAAATTGAAGACTTCATTTTGTGGATTTGCAAAAGCGCAACGAAGAAGAATTTCATTAAAAGCCAGTCTTTAATATACTGGTAGACTCTTCTCTACAACATTCTCTGAAAGTTTAGTCTTCATCAGTCTGTGATTTTGTGGTATTTCATTGCATGCCACAGCTCTTTTACAAAATCACATTGATAAACGTCCCGTGGAAAATTTCTTATGTTGGGAGTTTTTCTCTTTTGACATACAGTGATAGAGTCCCCCCAGAATTGAAGTTTTCATCTTTTGAATATCAGGAGCATTATCTTTTATTGCTTTCTGTTAAAAAATTTGGAGTTTTACAACAGTTTCTTCCTCTAAATTTCTTTGCTTTAGATCGCCAAGGGTGACGCCTTTCACTCCCCATTCTTTTTATAGCAATAAAAAATGCTTTTCCAAGTATTTGAAACATGATTAAAATATTCTTCTTTAACAATCGGAATATCACGATATATTTTCTCTTCATTCAAGTGAATAAAGGTTTTAAAATCACCATCACATACAATTGCAGTGTACAGCATATTATTTGAAAGAGAACGTTTCCAAATGCGTGATGCAACAATTATTTCCATGCTCCCAGATGATCGGCTGAAGTTTCTTAGCTTTCTTTTAACATTTCATCCTTAAACAATTCTTTTTTTTTTTTTTTTGCTGAATTTCAGAAACATTTAGAAATTGTTTTTTTTTATCCATGTTTGCCGAATTCAGTTTTTGAGAGAATGATTCCATATTTACATATCCTTTTCCAAATCTCAAAGAAACTGTCACAATTTTATTATTGACATAGAATTTTCGTGAGTATGATACTCTTGGACTAGAAAATGTTGAGCCAAAACTTTCTTTGCGAGATTTGCATGTTATTTCTAGTTTCACTGAAAAACTATAATTTACCTGAGTGAATACATCTAAATTGTAGACACTACAATTACTGTATTGCAAATTCCTTAGAAGACTGGAAAAGCAATTTTTATTCATTACAACATACGCATTTCCAGTTGCGTGAGGAATATTATTTGTAGAACGGACAGATTCTGGAGCATCTATATTTATACATTCTTATCAATTGTTTCCTTTGGTCCTCAGCAAATTTTGATTTTCTTTTATGACCTGATACAATTGCAGCAAAATTTCGCCTCGTTTGTCTGCCTTTAGGCTTTCTGTACCTTGAACTAATTGCATGCCTTTTGATTGAAATTATAATGCTTGATTCATGAAAATATGAAAAAGTAGTCCTGAAAAAAACTGCTTTACATGAAATGCAAGGAGAAAATAGAAATCAAACAGTGAAATTTAAATAATAACTGTGAAAAATTAACAAGATTAATGTTCCAGTACGAAATCATTAAAATAACAAAAACTAAGTTATATTGATGTGGCAAAAATATAGCACATTCTAAAACAAGAATTCAGTAAATAATGATTTCAAAAATACTTATTTTGCATGTTATGAGATTATAGAAAATGGGCGTGGTCATTCGTTTACAACATAAATACTTTAATTTTTCAAGTTTTATTTGCGTAAATCAAACAAATATTAGTCAAAATGTGATATTTAAATTTTATTATTTTCTAAAAGTACTTATATTTCCCTGGAAATTAATTGTTATTCAAATACACTGTCCACGTATTACCTATTAGTTTTTGTACAAACGTGAAAAAAGGGCGTGATACATCAATGGCATTATTAAAACAATGATAACTTTGTCTAAAATTTACTGAAATATAATATTATTTGTTTGCAGATTCATAGAATGATTCATATTTTTTATTAACTAAAAAAGAAAAATCAATATTTTTTGGGTTTTGAACATTTTAATAGTCCACTATTCTAATAGCTTTGCGATACTCAATGACTATATAATGTATTGTACATCTCATTTCCTTAAAAAAATCAGTTTTGTCACCTGATGAACGCTTCTTTTCGCGACATTCAAAACTTCCAAGAAGATCTAAGAACAATTCCGGCATATTACGGAGAGGAGAGTAACTCAAATTTATGGTGTCCAAGATAGCTTAAGCTATCTCTTAAAAATTTAACAATGTGAGCAAACTCCTGATAAATTATGTCTAAAAGCAATATTTACATACATCTTGATTTATTATATTACTTGTAGAAGTCCTGCTATTTTTTTTCAGATTACAGTTAAGCTATCAAAATGTCAAAAATCGGCAAAGAAAGAAATATTATTCCTCTATATCCTCTATTAAAAGATTAATCTTTCACTACATTATGTAAAAAGATATTTCCTTTCGTTAATATCAGACAAAGTTATTAGTGGTTTAATATATTTAATTTTCTCCTTCTCCACGGCTACTATAAAAGTGTTATCAGGAATATCACAAAGAATATTTTTCATTAAATGAACACATTCTGAAACAATTACATCTGTAAAAGAAAATTTTTATCCAACTGTTACCTTAGTTATATTTCCTAAACTCATGCTAGTTTTAACTATCCGTTCCTAGTGGATACCATTACAAGAAGATTTCATACATTTGAGTGGATACCTTTCGGCTTTCTGTATCTTGAACTAATAGTGTTTCGTTCACTGCACAAAGTAAAATTACTATCCGAACTTTGTCATGATTTTGGAGGAGCGGAGGACCAACTATGTCCTAAGCGGTCGTCCCAAACATCGCTGACCTTCTCACCTTGTCTAAATGATAAGGTGCGAATACAGAAGTAGAATGTTTTGACATAAATCCACACACAAACTAGTCATTTGGATACGACGGATCGGACAAATTTACTCGATAACAATGCCCTATACATTTCTCGTGGGACGATAAGAAATGTTTGGACACCGCAATAACTCAATGAGTTTTAAAAGAAGTTCATGTTTGTCAAGTAATATGATAGGGCCTCTAAAGTAGTCTCCTTTATCTGTAGAGAAAAATTTTATCTCCAATTTGAAGAGGCTGTCATAAGGAAGGTAAACGGCAAAGTTCAGTGATAGGAAACAAAGATTTTTACCAGAAGTCTCTTTCTGAATGAAACATTAAATTTCCCACACTACTTATTTTACTAATTAAAAACTACCTCGATAATAGAACTTTCCAGGTCAAACTCAATAATCACCTATCCACAGTTAAAACGATAGAGACTGGTGTTGATCAAAGATTGTTTCTCGGTGCACTTTTATTTAACATTTTCATTAATGACTTCCCAAGGCACAACGACACCTTACTCTCACTATTAAAAAAATTGAAAACTATTTAGTCTGAAAGAAAATCAAAATAAATACGGACAAATGCACTGTGGTTCTATTCTCAAGAAAAAGAAAAGAATGCCAAAATCTAAAAACTTTCGGAAACAAAATACAATGGTCCTTACAAGCAAAATATTTTGGAGTAATCCTCGATAATAGATTAATGTGGGGGCCACACATTAACGAAATAAAAACTAAAGTCAACAGCGTCACTAGAGCACTGTATCACCTTCTAGCGAAAAACTCAAGCCTATCTTTGAGCAATAAAATCCCAATAAACAAAATGTACATCAGGACCATTATAACATACGCCTGCGAGATATGGGGTGGTGCTTGTGCGACTTCCATAAATAACTTCGAAAGACAACAAAATAAAATCCGTAGGGTTATTTCAAAAGCGGAATATTACATCAGGAATGCCCAGATTAGAAAGGACTTAGGTATATTAACCCTTAGCAAGTTTATAAAACATATTGTATTTAAATTCTACAGAAAATTATATAGTATAGAAAACATGGATATGCAAAATATCCCAAACTATAACCCGTACACCTTAAATTCCTTTGTAGGCCAAGAGGAATACTTCGTCTAAAACCAACGACGGTTAACTTCTAGCAATCATATCTTATTTCATTAAATTGTTGCTACCTTTCTACTTTAACTCCATCAATAGTGTAAAGAAATTGTCAGTACGCTTTTAAATTCTCCCACCCATTAATTGTTGGTAAACGAATGTTTGCTTGTAAACAAATTGCTACAAATTGCTGTTGTTGCTACGACATTAATCAGTTAAGACGATACCATCAGCGGATAGCGCCGCTTCTACCTACACCAAAACTAAAACGAATTTTCCTGCTTAAATAAAGTATCTTAGTTAAATATTTTTATAATAATAAGATTTAAATGTGCAAAATAAACAGATGAAATAATTTAGACATAATACTTTCATGCAAACCCAATTCTAACCAGGGAGTACTTCCATTGATCATATGTAATGTATCTGTAATTTTTTTTAAATATTTTATTAAGTATTTATGTTAATCTTATATTGCACACACTCGTTGTACTCAAGAATTGTAAAAATCTCTATGTATTTCTCTCTTGTATTGCAAGATCTTGCATAACTTTTCTTGAATTTTTCACGAACTCTCGGGAAGCTTAATGGAGTTGGGTAAGTGTGCTCCTGAAGCTAGCTAATTATGTCATCTCCATCTCTTAGGCAACTTCAACTTTCATCAGGTCCCAAAATTTTTAACTAGTACAGAGGCAAATGGCTTACAGTTAGAAACATCAGAGCAAAATTTTGACCAGATCAACTTCCGTAAAATGATTGATTATCTTGAAAATATTTAATTTAATTGGCAAGGTCTTTTAATATGAGTATAGTAATATTTCACTTAACAATAGTTTTCCTTGGAAGGGTAATATATGACTTGTGATATCAAAAGATGTTACGTATGTGCATACAATATACTTACAATAATAATACAGTACAGTAATATGTTTTTCCAAAAACATTTTTAATAGAATTTGTATATGAAGTAACTTTAAAATTGATTTCATTCTATTATGTTCACACCAAGGTTTATGTGCAAATTTAAAATTAAACTAGTACATGCTTGAAATGTATGCTTTCTTGGCAATATATAAACTATAATGTATATTATTTTGTTCGAATAATTGAAAAAATTGTAACAAATACAATATGTGATCTTCAATTAATTTTAATTACATCTAAAAATTTCTTGTCAGGAATCTGACATACGATTGATTGAGAGGCAAACGCAAACAGCTGTAAACAATGTATTGACTTGGTGTGAATAGAATGGTCATATGTCAAACCTATTGGTATTTCTTTTAATAACTGTAGTAGGAAAATTCCATTCAGTGAGAACATTTAGAAAAGGGCATTTGAAATTTTCCAGTAGTTTGAAACACTTTTGAATAAATTTTACAATCAAGTCTAGGTAAGTTGAATAAATTTAATTGTATATAAATATAACAAACATTAATGTATTTAGTATTTATAAAAATTCAGAACTCTTTCATTTTAGGGCCAAAATATTGCCAATTTAATATTGAAGAACCATTAAACAATCTTTGGTATTAACTGATTTGGTATTTACTTTTTGATTATTTTGTTTAAAATTTTAATTATTTTGCTTTTACCTTGTAAATATTTATGTATTTGAATGTTTTTACATCTGAAAGCCTCATGACAAATTTTGTGATACACGGAAAGTTCAGTTTCTTCGTGAGAAAATAAAACTATTATTTTTTAATAAATAAAATTTGGGTTTTAAAATATCTAAAAGAGCTTTACTTTCTTCCAGCAATAAAAACTCAGGTATAATAATATTATATTAAACTAAATTTCAGGGCAATGAATTTGGTTTTTAAATTCAAAAATAATCTTTAAGATATTTGTATTGATGAAGAAATACTGCGACTGAAATTAAGACGCTTAAAGATCATATAAAATAATGTTACTGCAGTAATCTATAGGGATATTTTTTAAAATAAATTTCATTTTTTCTTATTAAACGTTATAAATTCACTTTCACATATATCTTAGAATAACTTACTCCTGTATTGTACTCAAGTGCATGGACTTATGTAAATAGTAACTTAAATTTGCTTTTCAATTTTTTTAAAAAAATGCTGGAATTAACATAGAAAGAATTGAATTTTAAAATTTTGTAACATTTAACGTTGCTTCCTACCTAACAAATTAAACTTCATATCGTTTCTGTACTATTCCATATAATACAGTATTCTACATCAAATTTACCTTTAAAAAGAATAGCACTAAGGGACGGTCTCATTGATCGCACGATGTATAATACCATTTTATATCCTATCATTGCAATACGATAGAAAACTGCAAATAAACGTGTAATTTGAACACTATGATTTACTTGATTTTTTTGTTAAAATATTTAAAAAGTATTTTAACAAAATACTTTTTAAAAATATAATTAAAATACGAAAAGGGAGAGCTATAATAATGATGAAGAAGAATGTAAAATTGTCCACTTATGTATTTAGTAAAATAAAATATATCAATAAAGGATTTCTAAAATTTTATTTACCCAAAAATTACAAAGAAATATCTAATTTACGTTTTCTGATTTGTGTGATAATTTTAAAATTAAAAATTGATTCAATTTAGCTCTATGTTTCCCTGGAATAGTTTCTTTATTTTGACTTTTTTTCCAATGGCGGGCACAAGAGGCTTAACCCTATGCCACAACGAGGCCAGATACTGCTACTCATTTGTCGTTAACCAGCGGACACCTGTGAACCATGACACGGAGGCGAGTAGCGTTACCTGCGTGATACCACCGTAAACCCGTTTATAGGGCGGGTCACATTCATACAACATCACAGAAGAAATGACAGAGAGAACAGACAAGGAAAGGAAATTCCATGCCTGAACCGGGATTCGAACCCGGGACCCACAGCTCAGGAGTCAGGAACGCTAACCACTCAGCCAGTTGGTCGGCTTAGTTTTATTGTAAGATAGTAATTCTCGCGAAAAGGAAAACTGTCCCTATCTCATGCTTCTTTACCAAATATCATTATAATATTACTCTCTCATACATTACATTTCGATTCTTTTCCATATCATACCAAATTTGCATGGCACTGAAATAATACGTGTATTTGGTTTGTGCTCAGCACTTTTTTGTTTCATTTATACTATACATAAGGCTACGTATGGATATCAATGTACCACGTGATAACAATGCTATTCAGTGAATAATTTCAATGTTACAGATTTGTGTATGATGAGTGTATACCATAAAGAAAAAAATGAAGAATTCTGCAAAGCATTTCGTTAAATAAGAAGATTTATTATTTTAATAAATATTTTGTATTATTTACATAATGTTTTAGATTTTTATCCTAAATTAATATTTAATTACACGGGATTTCTAAAAATATTATTCATTTTTAAATATTTAAAATATATTAAACTAAATTGAATTAAAATTGTAAATATTTAAAAATTTTAAGTATATAAGACAATTTAAATATTTTAAACAAAAAGTTTTAATACTTTCATATAAAAATATTATTTATTTTTTAGACTTTAATTTATGTACCCTATTTTTAAATTCTAGTGTTTAGCCATTTGAATTTCTTGATCTTTATTTAGATTGATTTATTTAAATTTAATCTCTCACTTATCATTTTAATATTCAACATTAATTCTTTTTTTAGTACAAACTATTTCAGTTGACAGCTCAAAGAATTTAGTCTTAAATTGAGAAAAATGACTTTTATTTAATTTTTGAGAATAAAAATAACTAAAATGTTTTTTTAAAATTGTTCCATCAAGCTTTATTAACCAATGGCCTTCTACTTCACCACCAGATGAAATATTAGACACCTTCTAGTTGGAAATCAGAACAAAATTTCAAGTTCAAGAAGCAATTGTAAGAAATTCTTTTTGAATACAAGTAAATTTTTTCATGCAAAAGTATTAATTATCAATGTGGTACAACATGAATTATCTTTGATTTGGACCAAAAGCATAAATCTTTATGGAAATTTTACAGTGTCCTGTTTGCCTCAATATTAATCTCAATTTTAAAAGTTATTTAATTACTGATTTTATATATAGCTTCTTTCACTAGCTAACTATCTGTAAAAGTTTTATAATCAAGTAAAGAAATTTGTCGAGATAACATATACTGGAAATCAATACCAATTAAATTGGATTCCATTCCTCAACTGGGCCGTTACGGCAAATCACCGCTGCTAAACAATTAGACGAGTCCATAATACATCAGATGTGGTGAAGATTTGAACAAGAAACTGTGGAACATTTCCAGGGTGCCAGGGCAGAGAGAGTGACTTCAATGCAGGTAGATGGACGAATCCAAAGGGAGGTTTTCTGACCCCACAAAGCATGTCTACCGAAATTGTGGAGCATATGCAAGACACCTTGGATGCTCCCACATTGAGCAGAATCATTTGCCGTAGATTGGCTGGTCTCGTGTACTACGCTCATGTCGTCCGTTAAGAAGACGGAGATTGACCCCACAGTATAGTCGCCAATGTCTGGAATGGTTTCGGATTAGAGCTATGAAAACGACGGTTAGACACAGAATCGTACTCTCGGATGTGTAATGTATGTGTGCTTCTGTTTCTCTAGAGATAGTCACGGCAGATGATTATGGCGTAAACGTGGAGATAGGATCAATCTTACTGCCATTGTGGAGCCCGATAATGTGACATTATGATTTAATATGCCATTGTGTATGATTGAAACTCACCTCTAGCTTAAACTCACAGCACTGTGATAGCCAAACGTTACGTGGATGATATACTGTGACATTCTCCTACGTTCAAGGGGTGCCCAATTCCCTTTATCAGCAGGATAACGCTCAACCAGACATTGTTCGTATCAACAAATATCCCGTGCAAGCAGTACAGCTGCTTCCCAGGCCACCTCCGGATCTTTCATCATTGAACAAGTTTGTGATATAGTTATATGCCATTTTCAGACCGTGCCTATGTTAGAAGACGTACTTTGGCAAATGATTGATAGGGAACAGAGAGCCATTCGTCAAGACGCCATCCATTCTCTCATTGACTCTGTGCCTAGACGTGTCGCTTCGTGTATTGCCTTTCACTGTGGTTCTGTAATCAACTGACCCAACCCTGTTCTCGCTTTGTTTTAGGCATATCATTTTGAAATACAGATCATTTATTGTTTATTAGTGTCTTTCCCTGTTAGCCGAGATTCGTCCCTTTCTGGCAACTCCTTCTTAGTGTTGCATTTTTAATGTCGGGCAGTGTATATTTTCATTGATATTTTGATGGACAGTAAATTTCATCTTCAATGAGAAAATTTTACTGGCGAAATTCATGAAAGTTAAGACATTTAACTAATGACCACGCAAAGTTTCATGATCTTAATTCGACAAAATGCCAATGGGAGAGTTTTGGCTGAGCACTTGCATTTCAACATGTTCTTGTTGATGTATACATTCTGAAGACACAATTTTGAAGAAGTTGACTTTAATTTTGCAAGTTGCGACAGCGTTATTGTCAGCACAAAAATGTTTTGTGATGCGTGTGTACCAAAACTGGAAACAAACAGAAAAAATTATTCGGTAGGTAAAAGAATGTATATGAAGTCCACTGCTACATCAGTAATTTAATCTCTTGTTTGATGTAATATTTTTTCTTTTGGCCGATAATTTTCGTTCCCATTATACAAACTTCATTGACAAAATTTTAAAAGATTAAGCCGTTGAATGGATGTCGTGTTTTGCAAAGATTCCTGAACTTAACTCCACAAAGATCCTGTAAAATTCCTGGTAAAGATCATAGGTAACTTTCCCTTGTTGGTATAAATTCTCTGATGGTAATGTAGGAAAAAGGAACTTAAATTCTTCAAATTGTGCCCAATAATGTTAATGGCAGCAGAAACCCCTTTGTTACATGTGTTTACACGCACAAATGAAAAGAGATCACATTGCATATTAATTTTTGAAGTTTATATTTTTATTAATTACCATTTCCCCCTTTTTTAAACTTTTATTACTACCTCATTTCTTCAGGCTGTATTTGTAAATTATGACTTTATATACATTATTTCAATTATGCATGAATCATTCTTGAGAAACAAAATCAAAGCTCTTGATTCTTGAGAAATCCTTTACTCCATGTATGTTAAAAAGTTTATACGTCAGTGTACTTATAGGAGTATTTGTAATTAATTTTTCATTTACTATACTTTTCTCTGTTCTTTGGTAGTAAAAAGTGACAAAATTAAAAGAGGCTGCACAAAATCTATTGAGTGACATCTTATATTTTACCACCCTCTATAACCTATATACCATTCAATAGAGTGAAGGTATGAAACAAGATATGATCTTGAAGTCATAATAATATTATGAATTTATTCTTGTAACACTTAAAACATCATAATTTTTGTTTTTAAAATTTTTTGCAAATTGCTATAAAGTTCTGATGATGAAACTTTAAAATTTTTATTCACTATATTTTTCTTATTAAATTTAATTATTTAATAAACAGATAATTATTTATTAAATAAAATCAAATAATAATTATTAATAATTTAAAAATTTAGTTAAAAAATTATACACTTCCGGTTTTCCTCCCTTGATATTTTTTAAGTTTTGAAATTTTAGACTGTTTTTTTCATCAGGTATACTTCCATTATTGGCATTTTGCATTATTACTTCCTTTATAATTTAAAGATTTTCAGAAGATAATTTCATTTACCGCTTACATTGTGTTGAAATATTTTTACTTTTATAATATTTTTTTCACTCCTATTAACGTTTTTCGTTTATATTTCCAGAAGCAAAATTTTTTTAAAATAATTTACTTCTTTATGCATTTGCTTTCCATCAGAAGGACGGGGCATTTTTTATACTGCTTTTGGATTGCTTTCATTAATGGGTGGGGAATCAAATATGGAAGCATTAACTGTTAAATCTATTTTTTATACCGTTAGGTCATTCGGTCTAAAACTTTGAGTTTTTAGTTTTCATTGCGTACATTTTAATTTCAAGGATAATTACTGATGCTGCATTTGTTTATATACTGCTACCTGGAAATTTTAAGCTATCAACAAACTAGTTTAAATGAATTTGTGGATGCTTTCTATTTAATTGATACCTGGTACTTTGTATACCTGCAAAACACGAAATAATCACGTGATTTATGACATTACACCAAACATTGTCCGATGAAAATTTATTTACAAATTGAATTACTCAATTGTTTTTTTTTTTTTTTTTTGCTATTTGCAATACAAATGCTTTCACAATTTCATATAATATTTAAAAAAATTAACAACGGTGGGCATTATTTTTAGGAACCCTATGCCACAAGAAGGCTAGAAACTGCTACTCATGGTTGTTATCCAGCGAGCATTTGTGAACCAAGTCATGGAGGAGAGTAGCGTTGCCACCACAAACCCGTTTATAAGGTGGGCCACATTCATACATCATCACAGAAGAAAGGACAGAGAAACACAGAGAGAACAGAGAAAGAAAGTAACATTTGTCCCCGAACCCGGGACCCAAATCTCAGGAGTCAGGAATGCTAACAACTCAGTCATCGGGCAGCATATGAAACAAATTGATTTTTAGATATTTCCAATTATAATTATTGTTTATATTACAATAAAATTACTTAGATAAGATAAAATTACTTGATTAAAAATTTACTTGATAAAGTATAAATAGTAAAAACACACACATGTAATTTTATAGTAAAAATAAGTGAATTTGGAATATCCAGGTAGTGTGTGTGTTCAAATATTTTAAAAAATACGTAATTCCTCTATCGGGCATAAATTTAATATTTCGAAACAATTGATATTTTTTAAATTTTGATTGGAATAATTTTCCCCCTTGAGTTCAATTAGCACCTATTACACATTGAATAGATACTATGAAATAAAAACATATATTATGAAAAAACTATTTTTAATATTTATATATAGACCTAGTGAAATAAATTTATTTTTAAAGTAAAGAATTATATACATTTCATTTCCCACAAAATACATCCATTTTATAAACTCTTTAATTGGAAATAAATATTAATTCATTACTCGGTTTTGATCGATAAAAGAAACAAGCTGAATTTCATGTTTCTGAGAATATAGTATAAATGTTTTCAGAGTACATTTAGCTGAGCTCGTATCCCTAGTATTTTTAATATATTTTTATAATAATTAGAAAGTTTAAATTACAAAACAGATTAAACAATGAAGCATGTTTCAGTTTGAAATCATTTTATTTAATTTCATTGATTTTTTTGAGTTGGCATTCTCAGTAGGAAATGGGAGATAAAGAGTGTGACAATATTAAAGTGGCTTAATTCTGAAATCAAAGAAAAATAGATTTTGCCCTACCTCTTCCATTCCGCATATATGTCATTTGCAAGCAAAAGGGCGTGACCACGTGCGCCTGCTTAATAGGAGGACTACAAAAGGTGGAACGCCTTTGTCCGGTATCAGAAACATCGTAGAGATTACAACTCTCTTCGATGTTTCTGAGTTAATCATTTGGCAATTACCGCTCTATTTTGATCAGATACAACGTAATTTCAAGCAACTGTTCTACACATTCTGATTATATTTCAATTTGATAGAACAACTTCGAACATTTCGAAGCTGCTCCTTAATAATGCGAGATTATTGTTTGTATGTTACTACAGTACTTGTAATTATAATTTTTAAATTTACTACAAGATATAATACATGCTGGTAGCTATTCATAAAAGCAATCGGCATATATATTTTTTATTTATATTAGTGTATAACAGTTACTACCCCACCGGATCAACAGAGGTAAGTATACTTCATTTTATATATATATATATTAAAATATGAATCATTCACTATATTATGCAAAAGAAATTTTACTCTCAGATAATCTTGGACAAAGTTATCAGTGTTTTAATAACATAAACAACGTGCCACTCTCATATTTTACCTCTGCTCGAAAACTTCATTTATTTTGATTCCACAACGTGCAGTTCTGTTTTGATTTCGTAACTTTAATTTCTTATTGCTGTTCTGCGTTTATAAAAAAAATTTTCAGAATTCTTTATTCACATAGATTTAAACACAAATATTGTTGGAAATATTTTCTGAATTATATATTTTAATTAACATCATCAGGCATGCAATTAGTTCAAGATACAGAAATCCAAATAACTGTCCCACAATACGAATACTTGCTGCTATTGTATTAGCACGTAAAAGACAATCGTAATTATGAGAGGAAAGTGTACCTTAGGGAAGAATTGGCAAAAATATTTGTTCTCTAGATGTAAATTTTCAGAAGAAATCCATTTATAGAATGATATTTCTGTTGCAGTTGTAATTGAGTCTTGTCTTAGGAATAAAACATGCTTCTCTACTCTTCTAAGAAATTTAGCGTGCAATTATTATGATGTCTGTTCTTCAGATGTAACTATTCGTGAAAATTAAGTTTTTTATTGAAATTAAATTTTTCTTTAAGTTGTGTACTTGAAGGGAGACCTGCACTGGCTTCACCGCCTCGTTGGTGCCTTGACCTGGTGGGTATTTTCCAGCGGCGTTCCCGAGCAGTCCGATTGTTACATTCACCGGTCATGGTGCCCCGGGAGATTTTCCTTGAAACTGAAAATCCCCGGAATGAAATTCTTAGCTTAACAAATTCGAGTCCAAGAGAACTGCACTTTCGAAAATTTGATGTCACTGGTTATGTTGTAACGTGTTTTTTAAGCTTTGTGAAGAGATCATGCGAAAATAGAATCATTCTCTCTTACGCCGGATAGTGTAACCACAGATAAAAAAACTTGGCGGAAACGAAGTCATTCTCCTATATATGGTATTGAAGTAGCTGCATACTTAGTGAACTCTTTTATTTTACCACTTTGGGTAGCACATTTACTATTCAACAGGGTAATAATATAAAAAATAAAATCTGGCCTTTAAGTCATTATGATTTTTTTCTCTCAGATCAATTAAAAACTGATTATTTTATAATTTTATTATTAAAACTTTTTGTTGTTTTTCCAAGAAGTTCTGATGTTGAAACTTTAAATGGCTTCATTCGCTAATTTTTTTTTCTCCATTGATCAAATACGGAATGATATTCGAAAAATGTTTCAAGTTCATCGAATTCAGATTTTGATTTTTCGATTACTCTGTAGAGAATTTAGCTGCAATTTTTGAAATTTTAGATACTTTGTTTCATCAGATTTATTTGTATTACTGTTATTTTGAATAATTATTTCATCTAAAATTGGATGATGTACACACGATAATAATATTTACCATTTAAATTGTGTTTAAATATTGCTGCTTTTATGATATTGTTTTCATTCATGTTACCTTTTGCGTTTACGTTTATGGAAGTCTGAAACTGTTTTAAAAAATTAGTTCGCAATCTATCTATTTTCCAACATAAACAATGGTGCATTTTCTTATACCCCCTTTAAATCAATGGTCTAAGTGTGGCATTCGTTAATGGGTAGATCATCAGATTGTGAAGCATTCATTATCTGTTCAATTTAATTCTAATACCGTTGAATTTTTGGGATTTTTAGAAATTTTGAATTTTAAATATAAAGTAATTTTGAATTATCTTTGTGTACAATTTCAACGATAATTTTTTACTGTGCATATTGCGAAATCAGATTTTTCTCTAAATTTAAAGCTAATATCATACTTGTCCAGAGAATGGATGTTCTCCGTTTTATGGACTACTAGTGTCTTTTTTATACCATCCAAACAAGAAGAATCAAGGGTTCAATTACATCATCAAATATTTACGAATGAAAGCTTATTTACAATTTTTATTCCAATATTATATATTTTATTGCATTTTTGTACAATTTCATATTAATAAAAGTTACTTGATACACTGACTTAATAACAGATACAATAATAAATATCAGTTTAACATTTTTCTAGGTTAAACTGAATTTCCACGATGATAATTTATCTTAAATGAAAAAATATTTTAAAATAATATTGTCAAATCTTATCAAATTACCTTAAAAGGCATTGTTGATTTATCCATATATAATTTCAAATCATTCGGGATTTTTTATTTTTTATAGACAGGATTTTCATCATGTGAATCCCACAAGCATCAGTTATAGTTTGAGAGTTTGAATTTAGTAAATATATATATTATAAGAATGTAATTCTTAAAACTTTATTGGGCTACTAAAGTAAACTGATTCTTAAAATAATTAGCTATTTATATTTCATTTCTCACAGAAAATTTAGTGTACATTTTTATACAAACACGACAACAAGATAAGTACTAACCCCTTAGTCAGTTGTGCATCGAAAATATGAGATGATGAATATTTTGTTTTTGGGAAATCTACGCTCAATATTGTCATGCCTACCGTAATTTCCAGAATATTTGGTAGTTATCAATTTTATCCAAACAACGGTAGATAGGTTTTTGACTTAATTCATACATACCGCTTAAAACCGTTGAGAGATAACGACTTTATATAAACGAGAATGCAGGAACCACTAGTGTCTCGACATAGAGCTCTGAAAGTCGGCTCTAGATGCGAATTCTAACACCTGCACACTAAAAAGCATTGGTTGCATTGATTTTCTTGTATACAATTTGAATATGGTTTAAATTTAGCTTTAGCATGCATATTATTTCTTATGTATTAGTCTGTTTTAATTATCAGTGCAAATTACGAAACTATCCATTAATCAGCAATTTAAAATGAACTCCTGTTTATACACTTTTGGCTTTCACATCGATAACTAAAAAATAATCCACTGTTCTAATAACACATAGAATTTATATTCACGAACACGATGAATTCATTAACTAATGATTTGTTATATTTATGAAATCATAACAATAACAAGTAGCTACACCTTTCTAAATGAAGAAATATTATACAAATGCATGCTGTGACAAATTTGATAAATCCCCCTTGTTCAATAAGAAGATACACTTGCTAACCACATAGATTTATCACATTATTTACATACTCAATTCATTAAATCTTAGCCTAATCTTGCAATCCATTGCTAATGTGTCTTTTATCAGACACTAGCACCGGAAACTACACAGGCATCCGACATAATGACTAGCAAATAAGCGCAATAAACTTTTTTCCGAGAGAATTTTTCCTCGGAAGCGTTTGTGTAGTCCAAATGAATTTTATTCCGAATGTAGTTCACTGGTAGCTGTTGAATTCGTTGATGTCACTCAACAATACAATTCTAACTGCATTGTTGAATTCTATTTATATCCGCATTGAATTGTTTTAACTGCGCGTTGAATGCTATATTTAATTCAAGTATTGTTCTGAAATTTTTATGTCCGTTTACGATTGAATGAAGTTTGCACGTTGTCTGCTTAAATCAGTTGTTAACATAAATAATGTATAATGTAATTTTTCATTTGTTTCATTCTAGTTGCTATGTAATATGTGTGTTAAAATATTAATTTATTACTGTGTATAAACGTATTTTTAAAAACTTTTGATAAATTATCTTGTGTTGCATTCAATGTCTCATTAAAATTATTCTTGATAAAATAACTTATTCCCTTTTTTAAAGTGTACACTTCAGAAACTTTGCAAAAATTAAACTGCAAATTTATGTATAGAGTATAACAAAATATCAAAAAAATTGACTTATTTAGACGTGCAAGATTTTTCAATTAAGTATAATATACTGTTAATTTTTATTATAGTTGTATTTACCATTTATCTAGAAAAGTTTTGATCCATTCTATTTAATCATATTTTTTATACTTCTTCATAATGAAAATGGGTGTGATCTATCTTAATGACGAAAGAAAAATGAAGGTGTAATTAAAGATTAATGTATGTTACATAAAATAAATCTATTTGTTTGATTGCTCTGTGTTAAAATAAAAACTATCAGTTGGTTGAGAATAGCTGTTAGGTTATAAACTTTACATAGTATAATCATATATATAAAAGTAAAAGGGATCGGTCTAAAGTATTTACCTCTTCTCTAAGTTTGTACGTCAATTCTAGAACATCCTGTTATGCTCAAAATGTGTATTCATAGTTTAAAAAAGTCTGAATTAGCACCTGTCCGAATAAAAATGATTTACGGCAGACAATGATGAAAAAGTAATAGATTTAAGATCATTAATAAGAA
This sequence comes from Latrodectus hesperus, assembly GCA_037975125.1. Lineage (NCBI taxonomy): Eukaryota > Metazoa > Arthropoda > Arachnida > Araneae > Theridiidae > Latrodectus > Latrodectus hesperus. Next base: position 25,908 of record JAJQOW010000595.1, on the reverse strand, counting down.
GTACAAATCTTAAGCAGTTTTGATCTTATAATGTATTTAAAAAATTGTAACTATAAACTATATTAAAACCATGATGTATTGATTAAACACACTGCTATACATTATAAACTTGATCATTGTGTTATGTGTCTTAAATTAGAAGTTCTCTAAAAGACTTATTTAATTAATTATTAAGATTCTCAAGGTTTAGACGTAACTTACTATAGTGAATTGTAGCTATAAAACAGCCTATTGTTAATTTGGCTCATTAATTAACATAATAGGTTAATACTAGTATACATTAGATCCAACTGTGCAGCTGGGTTCTGATAATCATTATTAGAAGAGAGTAATGAACAAATTTCTAATATGATACTTAGAGAATGTCTGATTAATTGAAAAGCAGTAGTGATGCACAAAGTTTATAATAGATTCTCAAAAATGCCACTAGTGCGCTGATTGCAATAAAAAAAATAAGCAATTGTAAAATTCTGTTTGTTAAAGTTTTCAAAATCCTATGAAAATTCCATGTTGATCAAAATAATTAATTTTCAAATCTCTAGCGATATTGCTTCCCAACTTGACTTTTCTGTAAGGAAAATACCTTACAACTTATTATGCATATAGCTGCTGAACTCTCATCGAGGAATAATTCCAAAACTATTATTTCTTAACTGACTACTTAATACTGAATAAAATTTTTTACGTGATTAGATAAATTTTTTTATATCAGTAAGATATATGGAATATTTATATGTATTAAGTTCTTATTCATAGCTTCTATTATTTGAATTTAAGAAACCAAGTTATTCCTAGCTTAACTAAGAAAGTATGAGATAAATCATTAATCAAGAAAAACACAGTTAATTTCAATCTTTATATAAATATTGATACAATATAAATAAATTATAGAATTACTAACTCATCATTATTAACAAAGAGAAAAGTATTGTTTATTTACATAATGCAACATTTTAGGTTTAAGTTGATGAACTCTAATACACAATTTATATACAGTTTACATAACAAAATAAAATTGTAGTAATAAACCAAACCTTCATGAATTCTTAATTTAATATTTGGTTCTCAATAAACATCACTGATGATTATTAATGCATATATATATATATATATATATATATATATATATATATATATATATATATATATATATATATATATATATATGTATATATATGTGTGTGTGTGTGTGTGTGTGTGTGTGTGTGTGTGTGCGTGCGTACAGGGTGACAACTTTATACTGTTGACAAAACTGTACTTCTTTTGATTAATTTAATTCAAGTCGATCATATTTTATAAGAATACCATTTGCTTAAGATGTCATAATATTAGTGAAACAAATAGATAGTGCTCATTTCCTAGTTTGAAATAATTACTTTCTTTGAGGCTAGATTAAAACGAATTTAAATTGCCAGAAAGCTGAATATCCACAGACTAATGCTATCACATAAAATAAAGCTATTCTTTTAGGTGAGGCATTACGGTGATATACCTCGAACACAAAAAAAAATGTGAATACCAATGAATTTCGCCAAATTATCAAGAAATAAATTAACCGAAATCCAAGAAAGCCAATGAGAAATTTTGCTAAAGAAATATTGGTAATTAGAGAACTAGCTAGACAAATTGCAAAAGAATAACTTGGACATAAGCCATATAATCTTCAAAAAGTACAGAAACTAATTGAGCAAAAAAAGCGTACACGGTTGCAAAGATGTCGAGCTCTCCTTCGGAAGTTCGCAAAAGGCGCATGGAAGCATTTCATCGTCACGGACAAAAAACTTTTTTCAATTGAACAATTTTACTATCGACAAAATGACCGTTACTGGTAATCTGATCATCCGGGAATTTTCACAAGAGTAGAACGTCGCCGAACACCACAGTCAGTTATGGTTTGGGGAGGCATTTGTGAATCTGGATAAACTACTTTGGTTTTCATGAATCAAGACGTCAAAATGAACAAGAACATGTATGGCAATGAGATTTTACCGTCAGTTTTACATCCTTGGGCCCAAATACATTTTAAAAATAGCATCTGGACACTTCAACAAGATTGTGCCCCTTCTCATAGAGCAAACGCAACGCAAGATTGGTGTCAAGCAAATCTTCCAGATTCCATGTACATGTGGGAATATGGCTCTCCTATTCACCTGAATTAAACCCAATGGATTGTAATATTTGGTTTATTCTGGAATCAAATGTATACTCTAAGCCACATCGAATTTTGGAATGCCTAAAGGCTACTCTTATAAAGGAATGGGCTAAATTAAAGCCTGATGAACTGCGACACATTGCAGAAAATTTTGCTCGATGCTTAAGGCTCTGTAATAATGCCCAAGGGGAAAATGTTGAAAATACTTAAATATGTTGTATTTAAGTAACAACTGACTTAAGTAAAGTTAGATTTAAGAAAATAAATTCCTTGTTTTTAGTTTAATTCAATATTTTTTGTAACAGGATATAGTTGTCACCCTATAACTGTGTGTGTGTGTGTGTATATATATATATATAGTATATATATATATATATAGTGATAGTATATATATATATATATATATATATATATATATATATATATATCACAATATTTCAAGTCAAGTAAAATACACTTTGCATTTAGACTAGAGTGACTGGAACCATTAACTTATTAATGTTTGTCACCAAATACAGGTTTTGGAACTCGGTGAATTCTATTTAATTTCTATTCATAATTATTTTCTAAATAAATAATATATTTTATTTACTTTAAAAAGAGAATTTTTTGAGAGTTCTTATAAAATTTTTTCAGAATAATTGATTTTTAAAAAAATACCATAAATTTTCTAAGCTCTCAGTTTTAATAACGATTATTATGATATATGGAATTCGTTTTTGAAAATCCTTATATTATGCTTCTATTTACATAAATGAAATTTTTATTAATTTAAATTTTAGAAGATGACATAATTCTTACGGATACAAAGCATATTCATTTGCACCAAAGAAAATTTTCTCTCCAAGACAGACTTATTGTCAAATGTATTTTTCTCACAAGGTTCAATAGTGGTTAAAATATAAACTTGCAAAGGACACAGCTAATTTAGGATGATCCCAAGTGAAAGATAATCCTAGTACATATTCTTTAAATTACTTTAAACTTATTAAAACTAACAGTGAGACAAAGAAAATACCAAAATTATGTCTAACTGTTTTAAAACGTCATTCTTTTTTCCAGTAATTTTAAAAGTAATATTTTACAATTTAAAAATTTAATGACTGCATAACAGAAAGTTTTTCACCGGTCATATAATCAACATTTGACACATTTATCTTTTATAAATTGAATACTTTACCACTAGTAACATGGAGTTCTAAATAAATTATACACTATTTATCCAAAACATGCAGTGAATTGACTCTCATATTAGAAAAATTGATAGCATAATTTAATACATACTTTAATCCTTTCTTATCAAAATAATTTTATGTAAAATATAAATTCAGGAAACACTGAACACAATCAAATTCTGCAGAAAATTAAAAAAATCACACAATAATTTTGTATTTGACAGTTATGCGAAATTTTTTTATTTACAGGTGATATTACTGAAAATTCAAAAGGTAAAAATTTACAATTGGGAGCCTTTTGATTCTTTGATGATTTTTTGACACCAAGATGTGACTAACAAGATGGCTGCTGTACAAAAATAGAGTTACCAGGATCACAGAAATTAAAATTTATCGACAAACCAAATGGTAGGAGGTTTTTAACCGAACCAGATTCAAAGTATTTTAAAAGTCAAAAATTTTACAAAGATCATCGAAAGTTAGTCAAAGTTTATTTTTACAACATATCTATTTTGATGTTAACATCTAAGAAGTTTATCAATTCTTTTACTGAAATATATTAATTTTTAAATCCAAATTTGACATTCCTTCCATACAAATGAACCAAAAATTTAAATTTATAAATTCATATACCTGTATAAACAATACTTGGTACAAACAGCGAAATAATTATTTCAAACAGGCATAATTTCAGATTCCTCTCAGCATTAAACAAACAACAAATCAGATGAAACTATAAGATACAATCAAAAATTGCATTAGTAATATATTTCCTTACAAATGGATGAGATTTACTGTATGGTTTCCTTCGGCGCGTTTTTTTTTTTTTTTTTTGTTTTGGTGCCAAATTTTGCGAATAATTTTATTGAAAACCCGGCAAACTAGCATTTTATCAACCCTATTTATCAATAATTTCTCATGAATATTTACCGATTTAAATTCATTAATATAATATTTAATTAAAAAATTTAAGGACAATTTAACATATCAAATTTATTATTTTACCATTGATGTTTAAAATCGATAAATCTGCGTTTTTTGTTAATTTTGTAAAATAAATTGAGCATATTGTTAGATACCAAAAATGAATGAAATATTTGTCACTTATTCAGAGATTTTCCAGCCACCGTGTTTCCCACTCGGAAATTCGTCATACGGTCACCCTTAGCGACTTTTCGAAAATTTCGCCAAGGGTGTCCATACGGTAAATGTTTACCCTTACAGAGTTTATACAAATACCTAAGATTTTCTGTTTGCTTTTATATTTCTTTAAGAGGCTTAATTCAACAAATCAAACTCAGATATGTTATTAGATGTACAAAGTCCTAGCCAGATCTTGAGGAATGAAATCCATCATTATTCTAACATTTCAGAACGTGTTGTACAATCACCTATAAATATCTTTATATCGGACACTAGAGCATTTTCCGTAATATCCTAACACTATGAGTTCATTTATAAATGGATATTTGTAACAAGGCAATGAACAAACGTTCCTACACATGATCAAACGAAACATTTTTCTAATTAGTTTTACTTCTATGCTCATATTTAAAGAAAAACAGTCAAAGTTTGCTATTTACATTCTACTGTTAATGGGCATAAGATAATTTTTATATCAAGTCAGAAAATACATGTATTATTAACATCAAAAGGTGAGACAAGTGAATATCACAATCCCAAAGGAAACATAGTTAGAATAATAAAAATTTATGTTTGTGTATGTGTAAGGTTTATTTACATCTGATTGAAGAAATAATATTCTATTGAATTGGAAAGAAATCACATTTGGATTTAGCAGATAAGACAGTAAAACAATGATTGACTGAAATAAATATATTCGAGAAGTTTGCATGCATCCAAGAAAAAGTAAAAAATCAGTAAGACCTGACAAAAATATGGATTTTGACAAAAGTCTTAACGAATTGGAAAAAGCAAGTTGGGTTGGTTGGTTGGTTGGTCATTTTTGCACACGAGGACTAATTAAACCGGGACCTACGGTTTAAAGTGGATTCCGATCCACTACAAACATCCATGCCAAGATGGGAAAAGCAAGTTGGGAGATTGCAACCAGAAAAATGAATCTTTAGTGGAATTTGTTAAGAAACCAATAAATGCTTTACATATCAGGTTATAAATAGAAAGCTAAGTACTCATTTGGAAGAGATAAAGCAAACTATTGAAGAACGTTCCACAATTTTTTACAGACTTAGAAAGAAAGCGCATATCACAGACTAATTGATAGCCTTTATTTTCAAACACTTCACAGTTAACCACAATTTGAGCATCGTTGACTTCTATATCGGGCCATATATACAAAACACCCAAGGATAAGGGACTTTGTAAAAACACAGATCATTGCGGAACTGCAAGTCACCTTTCAGATGAATATTTAAACGAATTTATCTCACAGTTGTTGTCTATGGCTAGCAATGCCTCAATTCGCTGATCTTAAAAGTGAAATGAAGCAGTTGAGCAACTGATGATTCCCAGTAGTGAAACACACAGACAATTTTCAATGACGAAAAAAGATCCCACAATCACCTTCCTTGAAGTGTAACTTAGTTATTTTAGGGCATAAGTAACTTTATAAGGAATTCAAACCAACATTGTGATTTAAATTAATTTCAAACTCCATAATCAAAATTTTAAGAAGAAACAGCTTAATAATATAGTCAAGAGATAATCATCATCTATGATGATGATTATCTATATTTATTCAACTTGAGTATCTATTAATTTAACAACAGGCAAATAAGATTTTAATTTTGTAGATTATTCACTACAAATATCAAGGAAATGGTATTAAATACAATTTGTATGTTAAATAAACTACTTTATAGAATATTGATTATCTCTTCAGTTGAATTTGGATAAGAGTGATTTACCATGAAAGGTAACTGTAGTAAAGAAAACGTAAAATGTTACATAAAAATGATTTATCTGACCCCGCGGGTTTTGAATCATGTGTAATACTTAATTACCTTTAGGTAAAACTGCACTGAATCAGGGAAACAAGTCCTATTACTTTATTGATGGTTTATATCAGTCTTTCCCAAAGTGGGCGATAACGCCCCCTTGTGGGCGTTTGAGATCCAGAAGGGGGCGTTAAGGGGCCCAGAAAAAAATGGGGGGCGTTGATGTGGGTTAGGGGCGATGGTAGATTTGTAATTTGGTTTACTTTATATTTTAAATTTTACTAGAATTAAAACCTACCTACTACACAATAACGAATACTTAAATTATATTTATACCCTGTATGATAGAATAAAAACTTAAGAATACTTAACATAGATTTCGTAAATAGACCGCACGCCGTATGCACGTACGTTGTAAAATGACGAAAAGCATACAGCTGTGTAAATGCATGAATTGCTAAATGTGGCAAACATTCCGGGGATTCCGGGGAATGTGGCAAACATTCCGGGTGGGAGTTGGTGCACTTATGATGTTGTGCTCCGTAAACGTAATGTCCGTTTTCGTTTGCAGGAACCTTCAGCGCTTTTACGCATGCGTCAGGTCTGCTTTGAGTTCATCAAAATAGGGTTGAGACAAAAGAGAAATGTTTACTTCACATGCGTGCTTCTGAAAAACCGGTCTGAGGAAAAAGCCCATCTCAGCGTATCCCCCTTTTCAGAATAGAATGGTCGACAGGTGGTGGTTTTGTAATACGAAAACGAACTGTACGTGGTAGCAATGGGCTGGTTCATCGATACTTGTCCTAACCTGCTTAGTACGATTGAGCGTCGAAAGAGATAAACGAGTTTGTGTGTGTTTGCCTTATTCCTGTCGGTGCTTGCTGTATTTAAATCCTATATAAAAGCTCGCAATTTTTCTTATATTTTCATTATTGGTTTCGTTCGCAATCTTTAAACGAGTATTTAAGTTCAACACTTTATTTACATTTTTTTAAAAAAAAGCCATGTCGCAAGCAAAAAATAAGAAACGGCAATGCAGTGCAGAATATATTAAATATGGATTCATAGAAAATTTTACAAACTCATCTTTGCCTTTGTGCTTTCTTTTTCAAAAACATTTTCAAACGAAGTGATGAAGCCTTCAAGACTTCAAGATCATTTAAACAAAATGCATCCAGATAAGAAGGACAAAAATGTAGCCTATTTTCAAGATCTGGAAAAGAAGCATAATGCTCAGCCAAGTGTATCGGAACTGTTTTCGATGGCTGCTAAGCAAGATGATGACGGACTTCGAGCTTCATACAATATCTTTCTGTTAATTGCTCAAACCGGTAAACTACACACCATCGGAAGAACGTTAATTTTGCCGGCGATAAAAGAAGTTATAACTACTGTTCTCCATAAACCGGCGGCAGATATAATTCGAAATACTCCTTTGAGCAATAACTCTGTGCAAAGACAAATTGATGAAATAGCTAAAAACATTGAAGAGTCATTGTGCAATCATCTGAAGCCTAGTCAATTTTCAATTCAGTTGGATGAGTCCACTTGATGAACTAATGAAGCATTGTTGTTGTCTTACGTGAGGTTCATTAAAGATAAAAAAATAAGTCAAGAACTTTTATTTGCTAGAAATTTAGAGACAGACTCAAAAGGAGAAACCATATTTAAAACACTGTAAAAGTTTTGTGATGAAAAAGGAATTCCCTTGAAGAATATTATATCAGCTGCTACAGATGGTGCTCCAGCTTTGACAGGGTGTCAAAAAGGCTTCATGTCGTACTTAAAAAACAAAATTCCTGATGTGATTGCTGTACATTGCGTTATACATCGACAGCATTTAGTTGCTAGAAATTTAAGTGAACGACTGTTTCAATCATTGCAACATGTCATCAGAGTAGTCAATAAAATCCGAAACAACTCTTTAAATGACAGATTATTTAATCAGCTTTGTGTTGCTAATCATGAAGATTTTAACAGATTGATCTCTCACACGGAAGTGCGTTGGCTATCAAAAGAAAATTGTCTGACTCATTTTTACAATCTGTTTGACTCTGTCATAGAGTTCTTGGAAAACAAAGACACAGCATTGCGTGAAAACCTCATCACATCAAAGAATGATATCGCATACCTGACAGACCTTTATACATTGTTTAATGATATGAATTTCCAGCTTCAAGACGATGACTTGAACTTAATAAAAACAAAAAATATCGTTGCTGCTTTCGCAGCCAAGCTGCTCTTACACAAGAAGAATATCAGCAGACATGAGTTCCATAATTTTCCCAATTTATCAATATCCTGCAACAACGACGACTTGCTCGTCTACTGTCAACATTTGGAAAATTTTCACAGTGATTTCATTGAAAGATTCCAGGACATTTTGAACTTGGAAATACCAGACTGGGTGTTAGATCCCTTTTCAAATGTCAATATAGCAATATCACCCCAGCTGGAAGAAGAACTTATAGAACTGACAACGAACGAGGAAATAAAAATCAAATTTAAAAATGGCTACCAACAATTTTGGCTACAAAAGTCAATTCCACAGTTGTATCCTGGATTGTGGTTGATCGTTCAACAATTTTTGATATCATTTCCATCGTCATATTTGCATGAAAGAGGATTTAGCACTGTGACAACGCTGCTTACTAAAAAGAGAAATCATTTGCAAGTTACTGTTTTTGAGTAAAATCCCACCTGATATCAACAAACTTGTTAAAAATCATCAAATTCATCCATCCCATTAGATTAGTTTACAAACTAAAATTGATTACCTATCTATATTGTTTCTTTTAATTTGATTAAAATCTATTATTAATATTATAAAGTTGCGTTTTAATTGCTCTCACTGGTAAAAATTTCTAGTTAGAATGTAAGTTTAAACACCAGAATCGACCAATATAGCACACTATAACTAAATTAATTAAAGTAATGAAATTGTGGTTTTTAAATTTTAGGAGTGTATAAAAAATGGGGGGGGGCGATGAAAAATAAATGATTTTCAAAGGGGGCGGTAGAAGAAATAAGTTTCAGAAACACTGGTTTATATTCTATAGAGCAATAGAACGGTTACAACTATTAAATTAGTAAAAACTACAACAGAGAAAAATTTAACATAAATAGCACACTAAATAACAAAAATCAAAATTATAGAGATAACTTAAGCTGCAGTGAAGCCAGTTTTAATTAGCTTCATCGAATTCATAATAAAATATTATAAATAAATAAAATAAAAAAACAATCCTAATATATTGTAATACACAATAAAATTATATTAAATACAAAATTGTATTAAAATTCATCACATACGGGTACAATAGGAATTATCAAAATCTTATACATCAAAGTTTTTCTTTTACTACAGTCGGTCTAAAAAATGTGTGAGCACCGGTACCCTTTCGAATTTTGTTCACATCGGTAAATGCGGACCTTTGAAAAGAACTAAATAAATTTATGTGGCATTCAAATTAAATCCAGTCGAGTTTTTCTTATAACGCGTAAAATTAAATCAGGGAGCAGCAAACAATTGCAGATTCTGAAATCAAGATATCGCGTACTTGGAAAAAAAATACAAGTTTCACATGTATTGCGTGCGTCCTGTCAAGTCGAATCCGTTGCTTATCTGAAGAGTTACATCTTTCGCCTTGTTCGGAAAATTTATAAGTTTAATTTATTTTCCGTTTCATACGTTAATTGTAGATTTAAATCATTCAAACATGAATTGTGAAACGTATCCATATAAACTATTGTATTAAGAGAAAGCAACACACTTTCGTATGGGAAAAAACAATTTTGATAGAACGAGTAGAACATATCACGGACGGCGAAAATAATTTTTCCGCTGTGTAAGAAAAAAAGAAGATGGAATTATTTCTTCGTGTAATTGTTAATATAAATGGTTTCAGAGTTATCGCGAAGCTCATTCATTTTAAAAACAAGACATTGAAATCCAGCATGTCCAAAAAAAATAAGTTCCAAGATTTTAATAATTCCAAGTTGTAAGAAAACGAATGAAAACACATTAGTTTGTATAAATTTATAATCATATCTGATCACACTGGGAAGAACGTCCTGTTTGAAGCGAATCGACAATACATCTGACTCTAAGAGCGGAAGTCTCCAGCCTTTAAATAGCGTGAATATGAAATACAAAAAATGAAGTTTGATATTATGTCTCAGATTTTTTTCTATCTTTTATAGTTCCCAACCTTATGATTTCAAAATTTTCTGTAATCTTTGCGTATATAAAGGGTCCGTCCGATCTTCATTTCCAGGTCGATTGGACTTTAAAAAGATTTTCAAACTTGGAATTTTTTTATAAAACTATTAAATTTATTTTTTCAAATTTTATTTTTCATTTTTTTTAAAAATATTTTGCTTTCTGTTTTTCTTAATCTTTGGCTTTAAAAGGAATCAGCATTTCGTTCAAGCTTCATTTTCATTGACGCACTGGAAATTAGCGACATTTCTTGATGATCGATTTTTTTATTTATTTATTTTTTTTTTGTGTCTCTTCTCGTTTCTCACGGATTTCAATTAAGCAAGTTACAAGAATATCAAAGCAATTTTACACACACAAGTCTTCAATCGAACGATTTAATATTTACTTTATTAATACGGAGCTTATGGTTTTCTTTAATTCACGGACAGACAGACCAGATGATATATTTTTTTCTCGAATTTACGCGGACAGTAAAACAAACTCATTTTATTTAATCTTACGTTATAAGGAAGACATTTGGAATGGACATTAGAAATGACCGTATCAATTTAAATGTTTTCTGAAAACAGTTAAAGAAGAATTTCAAACATGCACATTTCACATAACGTTCCGAAATTTGTTTATCGTACAAGAATTAACGGAATACATTGAACGTATGTATTTAAAACGTTAAATGAATGTCTTTGATTTTTTCAAGAAATAACCCATTTTATTACGAACAGACGCTTGAATTCAATTCCACTTTATTCATAGAAGTTTGAATTTTGTTCCCATCGGAAAATGCGGAACTTTGGAAAGAACGAAATGAATTTACGTATCATTTAAATTAAATCCGAACGAGTTTCTTTTTTATATCACGCATTATTAAATTATGGAGCGGCAAACAATTGCAAATTTCGGAATTCAGATACCTGGAAAAAAATTAATCTCACAGCGTGCGTCCTGTCAATTCGAAATCCATTGCTCATCTGACCAAATGTGTCTTTCGACTTGTTCGGAAAACCATAATGTATGAAATATATTTCATGTTTCATATTCCCAAATTTTAATCTCCGGGTTTAAGAAGAGTCCGCATTTCGTTCGAGCTTCAGTTTTACAGAGTCTCTGGATTTTTCCCAATAAACCAAGTCGTCACAAATCTTGGCTATCGAACGGTTTCACAGCAATCGTGTTACTTTATTCACAAAGCCGGTCTCGTATAATAAAGATGCCGACGGAAAATAAACAATGGATACGATTTGCACGATCATAGACATGGATAGATTCGTACACGATGGAAATTTCTTGTGTCGAGAACTCGGATTGATTGAAGCCACCAACGAAAATCCAGTTCCGTACGTCACATTTATCCGAGTCCGAAAGATTGGCGGACCGCAAAATATTGCAGCAAACGAATTCACGACCCAACTTTAACGAACGGGACGTTAAGCCATAGAACGAGCTCGAAGACATCGTGAAATCGTTTTACAACAGAACGAAAAACGCGAATAAAGATGTCGTGGTTTACAAATACGGTCGATATGAAAAGAAACTATTGGACGCTTTAAATATTCGAAATATAAATTTGGAAATTCACGGTTGTCCTAAATTCAACGTGTTGGCGAATCAAGAAGACCATAGAAAATGGCAATACAATTGAGGCACACGGTGATTATGGAATCGGAAGAATATCGTTGCGCTATGGTCGAAGTGTTTGTTTTCAACATGTTCGTTCAAAACGAATTAATGTGGCAAGCATAATAATCGATGAAACAATTGTCACAACAAGCGTTTGTTCTTTAACGTTGAAAACAAGTTCCAAAGATCTTCATGTTGATAATGACTTCCTGCTGGTCCTGTATAAAAGGAAGAGCGGCGTGTCACAATTGCTTCTCGGTTTTCAAAGCGTGCGGATTGTTTCTTTTCTTACGAAAATGAGTTTCAGTACAAATTACGTTTCAAGACTAAAGACTATTCAAAACGACAAGGGCGAAACAGTTGCCAGTGAATTGCAATTCATTAGCGTTATGGACGGGTCTAAGATATCGGTCTTGTCCGGATTGACGTCTTTCGAACTGCCAAAGACAAATGGCGTGAAAAGATTCGTTGTACCATCCCATGAAATTGGAAACTTTTTAAAAGAACATTTATTCCAAGAAGAAACAATAATTGCAAGCGATCAGCCATGGACATTAAGCTATTTGCGATGCTACGTTCCATTAGTCCAACATTTTCCAAAACACATAATTGACGAACTTTTAAAATTCGACTAGTCGGCCTGTGGAAATGGTTAGCCCTTTAGCCATCGTAATAAAAAAAAATTAAAGGGGTAAAAAAATCGCAGAGAGCAGCACATTTGTGCGCTCTCTGCGATTTTTTTACAACAAACAACAAACCAATTTTGGAACGGTTGTCACAAAAAGTTTTTTTCTTTTCTAACGTACGACGTTTAAAATAAGAGCCAAAGATATTCATGTTGATATCGACTTGTCTTGTATAAAAAGTAACAGTCGAAAACTAATTCTGGGACGCCGATGAGAATTGTCACAAGTTTTCTTTTCTAACGTACGACGTTGAAAATAAGAGCCAAAGATATTCATGTTGATAGCGACTTGTCTTGTATAAAAAGTAACAGTCGAAAACTAATTTTGGGACGTCGATGAGAATCGTCACAAGTTTTCTTTTCTAACGTACGACGTTGAAACAATATCCAAAGATCCTCATGTTGATAACAACTTCTGGCTTGTCTTGTATAAAAGGAAGAGTCGAAACGGATGCTTCTCACATTTCCTTCTCAGCTTTCAACACGTTCAGATCGTTTTATTTTCTCTTCTTTGTTTCGAACATGTCAGTCAACGTGAATTTTGTGGCAAGAATCAAGCTGATTCAAGAAGCCGGCGAAACTGTTGCTGGTGAAATAGAATTCACGAGCACATTCGATGGAGACAAGATCTCGGTCGTTTCCGGCTTGAGTTTTTTTGAAATGCCAAAGACAAACGGCGGTCGAAAATTCGTCGTTCCCGTCAAAGACTTGGATGAATTCTTGAAGGACCACTTGTACGAAAAATATCTGAAAGGAGATGATGGCTGGGAGTCCAGCATCGCCAGTGACGAGCCGTGGACAGTCAGTTATCTTCGAAACATATTGCCAGCCGTGTTTTATTTTCCCAAGGCAACGATTGACGAACTGCTGAAAATCTAAGAACGTGTTTTGAAAGGTTAGCCCTTTAGCCTTAGAAATTAAAGGGGTAAAAAATTCGCAGAGAGTTGCACTCGTGTGCGCTCTCTGCGAATTTTTTACGACGCACAATTAACCAAGAATGGGACACGTTCATTTAATTTCTCAATGCAAAAAGAAGACGTTCGACTGGTTTCTTCACAGACTTGATTCATGTCACTCGAGAGAAAGAATTGCGCTTCTTGGCCACACGATCACTTGGGACCAGTTCTCAAGATTCTGCTACTTTATTCGTGAGCCACGTCGGAACAATAAAGGAATACGCATCGTACGAACAGTTTCAGAATATCCAGGAATTCGGAAACAAGCTTCTGTGTAAAATTCACGTTCCTTGTGCCACTGTTTCAATTGAAACCGTGTGGAGAACGTGTCAATCGAAACGATCAAGTCGTCCATGAACGAAACTCGTTTACGATGGCCACCCAGATTTTGGGAAAATGAAACGAGCGATCATCTCGACAAGAATAAAGACACACGAGGACGTTTGCAAGGACCACGATACGACCAACGAGCACACCAGATCACAAGCTTCTTCAAACGATGGACGAGCTCTCTCAGCAAGAATCAAGAGACACGAGTCGCTCGTCAGCGGACGAAGCCTGAAGAACATTTACATAGGCCACCGTATGCCCCAGCTTTGGAAAAACGGAACGCTATTTCGGAAGAAGCACTTGTGCTGAAGATTACACGTGACGATTCTCTCAGCAAGAATCAAGAGACACCAGTTGCTCGTCAGCGGACGAAGCGTCAAGAACATTTACAGAGGCCACCGTATGCCTAAGCTTTGTTTCGGAAGAAGCGCTAGTGCTGAGGCTCAGCAAGAATCAAGAGAAGACAGTCGCTCGTCAGCGAACGAAGCGTGAAGAACATTTACAGAGGCCACCGTATGCCGAAGCTTTAGAAAATGGAACTCGAATGCTGTTTTGGAAGAAGCGCTTGAGCTGAGGCTCAGCAAGAATCAAGAGACAACAGCCGCTCGTCAGCGAACGAAGCGTCAAGAACATTTACAGTGGCCACCGTATGCCCAAGCTTTGTTTCGGAAGAAGCGCTGTTTCCGAAGAAGCGCTATAAACTGTGACTCGTGTTGAGGTTTCAAGGTGAGACTCTTTAAGACTTGGTCGAACTGCTGACCATTTCAAGAATCCGTTGCTTTCGCCAGGACGAATACAATCCTATAGATGAGAATCGTTCTTCAATGGACGTGTAGAATAAGCAGAGAATCAAGTACGAAAGACGTGTCAGAAGAATTGTAATAAAACAAGACACAATAGAACTAAGAACTAGAACTAAAGAGAATATTGGAACAAGAAAAGAAAAGGGTACAAGTAAAAAAAAAAAAAAAAATATATAATAATATATATATATATTTTATATATTATATATTTTTTTTTTTTTTTTACTTGTACCAATATTCACTTTAGTTCTAGTTCTCTTGTATGTCCTAGTTCTATTTTCAAATTGCTTTCAATGGAAGCTGACACTGGATTTCTTTCTAGCTACAGCTTTATTTTAAATACGACTTTGGGCCCGATCCAGATGGCCACAAACCAACGTCATTTTATAAACGAGTGACGTCACCCATCACGTGATCAATGACGTCATCACTTACGTTCTAATTGTACACGCAAAGCGCTTCATCCAAACTGAGAATGTCTCAAGAATAAAGAGTCTCATATTCAGCGTCTTCATTGGGATGTCTTTATTCTCGATTGACCTGACAAATTCACAAGGCCAATGTGACAATGTCGTCGTTCGTCTCGAGTCGTTGAGATGACTGGTTACTTGTCTTGTGTGTCCTAGCTCTATTTTCAAATTGCTTTCAATGTCTCTCCGTCAAATTGTTCAAGTTGAAATGACTGGGATGTCTTTATTCTCGATCGACCAAGTTAACAAGACCGATTCCAAACTGACCAAGACCAGCGCGACGCAATTAGTTCAAGCGAACGAATCAATTCCAAAACGACACCATCAAGTCGAGTCTTCCATTTTATTCATGAATCAAGATACTCTTTGCTTGCTTCAGACCGATTGTATTTCTCGAACGTGGAACAAGAAGATTTGAATGCGGCTCCACAAGCAATCGTCGTACAGAATCCTGGCTCGGCGGATCCAACTCAACAAGACCAATTCCAAACTGACCGAGTCACAATGTCAGTGTCTTGAATATTTGAGATGACAGTAGACTGGGAACAAATCAACTTGAAGAGAACCGTTCACATGGATGCATTTCGATCGTTTCCCACTTGGCACGAGTCTCAGGATTGGCTTTCAATTCCCATCAAGACAGTCCAAGCGAACAAATTCCAATGACTCGAGTGGTCTTCAGCAGGCAGTCCAATCCAGACTTTGTATCACTTTATTCGTAAGACAAGTGACTCGAGTCTAACAGCAAGAGATCAGCTCGTTTGTCTACTGGACCGTCAAACGAGTCGCAATGTGTCGTGCGAGACTCTTTATTCCAACACGCGATCAGTTCAAGCGAACGAATCAATTCTGAAACGACACCTATGAAGACGTGAAGACGAGTGACTTCTTCGATCAAGACGAGTGTTCCACTTTATTCATGAATCAAGATACGCTTGGCATGCTTCAGACCGATTGTATTGCTCGGACGTGGAACAAGATTCGGCTCAACAAGCAAGCGTTGTGTAGAATCAAGGCTCTGACGAGACCAATTCCAAACTGACCAAGTCTCAGCGCTTCAATCATGGGAATGACAGTCGACTGGGAACAAATCAATTCCGAAACGACACCATGAAGACGCGAAGCCAGCTTCTTCGATCAAGACGAGTGTTCCACTTTATTCATAAACGCTTGGCTCGGTACAGACTGACGGCTCAACAAGCGAACGTTGTATAGAATCCTGGCTCTCTGACGGATTTCTTTCCTAGGTCCGATCGAGACAGTTGGTCCGCTTCGTATTCCTTTATTTAAGCTGACTTTATCAATTCGATCCAAATATCAATGGAAATCAAGAGACACGAGCGCTTTGCAATTCCCAATGTTCGAACGAGTACAACAGGAAACGCTTGCAATTTAAAGATCTCCGACCACTTGCAATGTAAAGATAATCGACCGGAAACGTTCACGCCATGATATTTAAAGATATTGGACCGGAAACGACCACATCCGTTTCATTTCAAAGATTCGAACAAGCCGTTTCATCTTCTCAGTTCAGATTTCCGGAATCATTTGTATTTAAACAAGTGTCGGCCAGTTGTTGCTCATTCTGAATTTTTGAATTCGTGCTGTCAACATGTCTTCTTCTTGTTCTTCTAAAATTTGCGATTGCTGTCACAAGAAAATTGTGAATTCTCGTCCTTATTTGTTGTCGTGTGGACATTATTTCCATACATATTGTCTCATGCTATTCAACATATACAGAGGCGAAAACAAATGTTGTCCGAAATGTTCTGCGGACTTTGAGTCAATGGAATATGAGCTTCTAAAGCTCGATTTTCCGCCTGTGCCGCCAGAAGACGTGGAAAATGAACTGAGATCAATCGACGAACCGGAGCCGGCTTGCATGACATGCGAAATTCCGTTCGTTCGAGGCAAATGCAAGTCATTTTGTGAACCGTTCGTGCTCTGGATATGCGAGCACAAGTTTCACCACATGTGTATCAAGTCTTGGGTGAACGATGGAAATCGGCAGTGTCCGCACTGTGACACGCCGATAACTTCGATGGACTTGGCGTTTCTCGATATTTATCCAGAGCCGACCAAAAACATCTGTCATTGTCCATGGTCCAGTGACGATGAAATGGACGTAGATTCATGGAGCGACAGCTTAGAAGATCTTTGAAGAATAAATATTTTGTCTTTCCACTTTCACAAAATAAATGAAAGTGGGTAGAAAAATGGCCTCGGGTCTGGCTTTGCGGCCACGGCTCGAGGCCATTTTTTTACGTCGCTTTATAAACCAATATTGAGAAAAGCTATTCGTCCAACAAGCTTTTTCTCTTGATGACATGAGTTTTATTCCACACGGCTGATTCGTGTCCAACAAGCTTCTGTCATGAGTTCTTGTTCCACACGGCTGGTTCGTGTCCAACAAGCTTCTTTATTACTGGGTTCTTGTTCCGCATTGCTGGTTCATGTCCAACAAGCTTCTGTCATAAGTTTTGTCCCACACGGCTGGTTCGTGTCCAACAAGCTTCTTTATTACTGGGTTCTTGTTCCGCATTGCTGGTTCATGTCCAACAAGCTTCTTTATTACTGTGTGAGTTCTTGTTTTTAAAAGACACACATTTCGAAATGACTCGGTCGTGGATGAACATTGTACGACAATAATAAAGCGTGTGACTCAAGACTTTTGGTGTTTCCCAATCTTGTTAAATAAATCGTCGTAAAAAAAACAAGAAGAGCCCGGTTCGACAGGCTCTTCTTGTTTTTTCTACTCGTCGGACGTTTCGCAAAAGACACACAATTTTCACAAGACCCAAGTCATTCTGAAACGCCAATAATTTTCCAGTTCCTTGTTCCAGTACTCTGCAGGCATCTTGGTGACCGGTCTTTCCGAAGCCAACAGCAAGTCTCTTTCCGAGTGCGACCGTTTACAAAACTGGCACGGTTGATTCTTGTGAAACAGTAAGCAAGTGGCGTGAACCAGTCTCTTGCAACAATCCAGTCGGAACGGAACGAGCATCGACTCGTGGATCTCGTAGTGCTGCTTGAATCTGATGTGGCAGTACGCGCACGACGACATTCTTCCTTTATCTAGAAAGTAGCCAAGACGAAAATTATTTTCCAAAAATTTTAAATGGGAGAAAGCTAATGTATTTCATTCA
Organism: Latrodectus hesperus; assembly: GCA_037975125.1. Classification (NCBI taxonomy): domain Eukaryota; kingdom Metazoa; phylum Arthropoda; class Arachnida; order Araneae; family Theridiidae; genus Latrodectus; species Latrodectus hesperus. The sequence goes on along the minus strand of JAJQOW010000595.1, from coordinate 7,431 downwards.
AGTTAATTTGTTTTCCAATGACTGTAACCAAGATTCTATAACCTGCCACTCAGTTTCTGGAACGGTTTCAAACAAATTTATTCCAAATGGATTGCAGCTCAAGTCCAATGGTTTTTCTTCCGTGTAACCTATCGGACGAAAATTTGTGACATGAGCCGGCAAAATGTTTTGTGGATCGTCAGCCATTCCAGTCAAAAGTTTCTCCAACGCGTACCATTTTGCCGTGTCTTCAGGATTACGAAGGCCGTAGCTGAAAATGGGTTTCGGCTTGACGTCTAAATATTCGAAACTGAACAATACTTGTGGAATCTCTGGCTCGACGTTCGTTTCATTTCTCGATTCTCTTATTAGAACCGTTTGCTCGACAATCGTCTGATCACTGGAAAAGCTTCTTGAGTCTTCGTTCTTAATTTCACTGTTGGACATCAATGGTTTCGAAGACACCATTGGTTTCAGAAACGTTTCGTTTTCAGACGAGCTTCGTAATTCTTCACTCGATGCGTGTTTCGACGACCTTTTCCTTGGCTTCAAATCCACATCGTTGCGTTTTCGTTTGGGTGTCCCGAAATCCAAATCGCACTTCTTATTTTCTAGTTCTGAAAATTCGTGACCAGTCAACGGCGTCGGTGGTGGTAACTTGTACGGATCGTTCACAAACGTTCTATGCTGGAACGGATCTTCTCCTTGAGAAAATTTGTTTAGAACAACGTGAACAGAGAATAAAGTCTTTTGCACGGCCAAAAGCACGTAGACCGTCTTTTCTGGAATCTTGTATACTGTTTCAGGCTGTAAAATGAATTTGTTATAAAAATACTCGTCGCATTTGTTGAAATAGCCGGTCTGAATGACAGTCTCGGTCCGTTTCAAGCATTCTCTCGGCAAGACGTACAATAGCATCGGAACGTTCGTCGTTCGAATGACGTGTGTCGTATCGAACTTTACTCTTCGCTGTCCGAACGTGAATCTCGGCTTGACTAAGAAATGATGTCCATCGATTCTGTAACACAAGCGAATGTCCGTATACTTTTGCTGAGGCTTGACTACACTTCTGGACAAGCGTCTTTCGACAAGATCCCAATTCAATTTCGTATTGAACGGATTCATCTTATTCGATTCATGAGCCGTTGTGAAGAAATTTTTAATCATGTTGGCGGTCCATTCGGTGACCACACGACAGGAGATTCGTTTTCCGACCAGACATATAGTAAAGGGAGCGACACGTTCGCGTTGATCCAAAAGATACTGACAAAATTCCTTGTCTCGACGAAGAATTGGATCTTCCAAGACTCGAACAATTTCTCTGGGAAAAAGATCGCGCATCATGTTGTAACACATTTGCGAAGCTGAATGATTCGATCGTCACGGAGAGCTTCCTTTTATAGGACCGTTCACCGGATGTTGCGCAATATTCTTTTTGTATTTCTTCGATCGTTGGAATCGGAAAAAATAACTTTACATTTCATATTTTATATTTTTTCTTGTCAACATATAAGAGCAAGCGAGCCGTCTGTTCTGAAATCATTCGTTAGCTGAGACTCTTGCCTTACGGACTGATTTTTGTTCTTCGCTCTGCACGATGGAAAACGTAATTGATTTCTTTGGAGAAGCCTTATCTCCTTTATCTCCGTTGTTCGAACCATCATCTCCGTTGTTCGAACCATCAGAAGATGAATCGACCAAAGACAAGGAATCTGAGATGCCACCGACGGATCCGAGAGTATCAAAACCGATTCGATTGCCATCGAACGAGCTGTCCGACCCGATTCGAAACGGTCCAGAGAAGCCATCGAACGAGTCAAGATCTTCAAAGCCGATTCAAAATGAACCTGAGAAACGACTGAACGAGTCATCGAATCCTGTTCGACACGAATTTGGAAACGAATCGAGAAAATCAAGGAGACATCAATCGAGACACTTGAATTCATCATTAGCTCGAAAACCGTATCAAAACCAGCGTTCAAGACGAACGAGACAAGTCACATATCATTCTGGATCCATGGCAGTGTTGGCCATCAGCGGACGATCGTACACTCTGACAAATGGAATACTTTCCTACAGTGAAGACTGGAACGATAATTGGGACAGTCAACTGTTAAGAGATATTGAAGAGATGGATGTCGGAAGACTGTATGTCGTGAACAACGAGACAAAATCAAAATTCAAAAGAATTTGCAAGACCATCGAGCCTGTGTTATTGACAAATCTCGGAAACATTGGAACTTGTACGTTCTGCCGGGACGACGAATGTCACAGATGGAACGCAATCGTCGGCGGAATCCAAAAATTATTGAAGACAGTTATAGAACCAATCAGACATTAGCTTTCTCCCATTTAAAATTTTTGGAAAATAATTTTCGTCTTGGCTACTTTCTAGATAAAGGAAGAATGTCGTCGTGCGCGTACTGCCACATCAGATTCAAGCAGCACTACGAGATCCACGAGTCGATGCTCGTTCCGTTCCGACTGGATTGTTGCAAGAGACTGGTTCACGCCACTTGCTTACTGTTTCACAAGAATCAACCGTGCCAGTTTTGTAAACGGTCGCACTCGGAAAGAGACTTGCTGTTGGCTTCGGAAAGACCGGTCACCAAGATGCCTGCAGAGTACTGGAACAAGGAACTGGAAAATTATTGGCGTTTCAGAATGACTTGGGTCTTGTGAAAATTGTGTGTCTTTTGCGAAACGTCCGACGAGTAGAAAAAACAAGAAGAGCCTGTCGAACCGGGCTCTTCTTGTTTTTTTTACGACGATTTATTTAACAAGATTGGGAAACACCAAAAGTCTTGAGTCACACGCTTTATTATTGTCGTACAATGTTCATCCACGACCGAGTCATTTCGAAATGTGTGTCTTTTAAAAACAAGAACTCACACAGTAATAAAGAAGCTTGTTGGACATGAACCAGCAATGCGGAACAAGAACCCAGTAATAAAGAAGCTTGTTGGACACGAACCAGCCGTGTGGGACAAAACTTATGACAGAAGCTTGTTGGACATGAACCAGCAATGCGGAACAAGAACCCAGTAATAAAGAAGCTTGTTGGACACGAACCAGCCGTGTGGAACAAGAACTCATGACAGAAGCTTGTTGGACACGAATCAGCCGTGTGGAATAAAACTCATGTCATCAAGAGAAAAAGCTTGTTGGACGAATAGCTTTTCTCAATATTGGTTTATAAAGCGACGTAAAAAAATGGCCTCGAGCCGTGGCCGCAAAGCCAGACCCGAGGCCATTTTTCTACCCACTTTCATTTATTTTGTGAAAGTGGAAAGACAAAATATTTATTCTTCAAAGATCTTCTAAGCTGTCGCTCCATGAATCTACGTCCATTTCATCGTCACTGGACCATGGACAATGACAGATGTTTTTGGTCGGCTCTGGATAAATATCGAGAAACGCCAAGTCCATCGAAGTTATCGGCGTGTCACAGTGCGGACACTGCCGATTTCCATCGTTCACCCAAGACTTGATACACATGTGGTGAAACTTGTGCTCGCATATCCAGAGCACGAACGGTTCACAAAATGACTTGCATTTGCCTCGAACGAACGGAATTTCGCATGTCATGCAAGCCGGCTCCGGTTCGTCGATTGATCTCAGTTCATTTTCCACGTCTTCTGGCGGCACAGGCGGAAAATCGAGCTTTAGAAGCTCATATTCCATTGACTCAAAGTCCGCAGAACATTTCGGACAACATTTGTTTTCGCCTCTGTATATGTTGAATAGCATGAGACAATATGTATGGAAATAATGTCCACACGACAACAAATAAGGACGAGAATTCACAATTTTCTTGTGACAGCAATCGCAAATTTTAGAAGAACAAGAAGAAGACATGTTGACAGCACGAATTCAAAAATTCAGAATGAGCAACAACTGGCCGACACTTGTTTAAATACAAATGATTCCGGAAATCTGAACTGAGAAGATGAAACGGCTTGTTCGAATCTTTGAAATGAAACGGATGTGGTCGTTTCCGGTCCAATATCTTTAAATATCATGGCGTGAACGTTTCCGGTCGATTATCTTTACATTGCAAGTGGTCGGAGATCTTTAAATTGCAAGCGTTTCCTGTTGTACTCGTTCGAACATTGGGAATTGCAAAGCGCTCGTGTCTCTTGATTTCCATTGATATTTGGATCGAATTGATAAAGTCAGCTTAAATAAAGGAATACGAAGCGGACCAACTGTCTCGATCGGACCTAGGAAAGAAATCCGTCAGAGAGCCAGGATTCTATACAACGTTCGCTTGTTGAGCCGTCAGTCTGTACCGAGCCAAGCGTTTATGAATAAAGTGGAACACTCGTCTTGATCGAAGAAGCTGGCTTCGCGTCTTCATGGTGTCGTTTCGGAATTGATTTGTTCCCAGTCGACTGTCATTCCCATGATTGAAGCGCTGAGACTTGGTCAGTTTGGAATTGGTCTCGTCAGAGCCTTGATTCTACACAACGCTTGCTTGTTGAGCCGAATCTTGTTCCACGTCCGAGCAATACAATCGGTCTGAAGCATGCCAAGCGTATCTTGATTCATGAATAAAGTGGAACACTCGTCTTGATCGAAGAAGTCACTCGTCTTCACGTCTTCATAGGTGTCGTTTCAGAATTGATTCGTTCGCTTGAACTGATCGCGTGTTGGAATAAAGAGTCTCGCACGACACATTGCGACTCGTTTGACGGTCCAGTAGACAAACGAGCTGATCTCTTGCTGTTCGACTCGAGTCACTTGTCTTACGAATAAAGTGATACAAAGTCTGGATTGGACTGCCTGCTGAAGACCACTCGAGTCATTGGAATTTGTTCGCTTGGACTGTCTTGATGGGAATTGAAAGCCAATCCTGAGACTCGTGCCAAGTGGGAAACGATCGAAATGCATCCATGTGAACGGTTCTCTTCAAGTTGATTTGTTCCCAGTCTACTGTCATCTCAAATATTCAAGACACTGACATTGTGACTCGGTCAGTTTGGAATTGGTCTTGTTGAGTTGGATCCGCCGAGCCAGGATTCTGTACGACGATTGCTTGTGGAGCCGCATTCAAATCTTCTTGTTCCACGTTCGAGAAATACAATCGGTCTGAAGCAAGCAAAGAGTATCTTGATTCATGAATAAAGTGGAAGACTCGACTTGATGGTGTCGTTTTGGAATTGATTCGTTCGCTTGAACTAATTGCGTCGCGCTGGTCTTGGTCAGTTTGGAATCGGTCTTGTTAACTTGGTCGATCGAGAATAAAGACATCCCAGTCATTTCAACTTGAACAATTTGACGGAGAGACATTGAAAGCAATTTGAAAATAGAGCTAGGACACACAAGACAAGTAACCAGTCATCTCAACGACTCGAGACGAACGACGACATTGTCACATTGGCCTTGTGAATTTGTCAGGTCAATCGAGAATAAAGACATCCCAATGAAGACGCTGAATATGAGACTCTTTATTCTTGAGACATTCTCAGTTTGGATGAAGCGCTTTGCGTGTACAATTAGAACGTAAGTGATGACGTCATTGATCACGTGATGGGTGACGTCACTCGTTTATAAAATGACGTTGGTTTGTGGCCATCTGGATCGGGCCCAAAGTCGTATTTAAAATAAAGCTGTAGCTAGAAAGAAATCCAGTGTCAGCTTCCATTGAAAGCAATTTGAAAATAGAACTAGGACATACAAGAGAACTAGAACTAAAGTGAATATTGGTACAAGTAAAAAAAAAAAAAAAAAAAATATATAAATATATATATATATTATATATATATTTTTTTTTTTTTTTTTTACTTGTACCCTTTTCTTTTCTTGTTCCAATATTCTCTTTAGTTCTAGTTCTTAGTTCTATTGTGTCTTGTTTTATTACAATTCTTCTGACACGTCTTTCGTACTTGATTCTCTGCTTATTCTACACGTCCATTGAAGAACGATTCTCATCTATAGGATTGTATTCGTCCTGGCGAAAGCAACGGATTCTTGAAATGGTCAGCAGTTCGACCAAGTCTTAAAGAGTCTCACCTTGAAACCTCAACACGAGTCACAGTTTATAGCGCTTCTTCGGAAACAGCGCTTCTTCCGAAACAAAGCTTGGGCATACGGTGGCCACTGTAAATGTTCTTGACGCTTCGTTCGCTGACGAGCGGCTGTTGTCTCTTGATTCTTGCTGAGCCTCAGCTCAAGCGCTTCTTCCAAAACAGCATTCGAGTTCCATTTTCTAAAGCTTCGGCATACGGTGGCCTCTGTAAATGTTCTTCACGCTTCGTTCGCTGACGAGCGACTGTCTTCTCTTGATTCTTGCTGAGCCTCAGCACTAGCGCTTCTTCCGAAACAAAGCTTAGGCATACGGTGGCCTCTGTAAATGTTCTTGACGCTTCGTCCGCTGACGAGCAACTGGTGTCTCTTGATTCTTGCTGAGAGAATCGTCACGTGTAATCTTCAGCACAAGTGCTTCTTCCGAAATAGCGTTCCGTTTTTCCAAAGCTGGGGCATACGGTGGCCTATGTAAATGTTCTTCAGGCTTCGTCCGCTGACGAGCGACTCGTGTCTCTTGATTCTTGCTGAGAGAGCTCGTCCATCGTTTGAAGAAGCTTGTGATCTGGTGTGCTCGTTGGTCGTATCGTGGTCCTTGCAAACGTCCTCGTGTGTCTTTATTCTTGTCGAGATGATCGCTCGTTTCATTTTCCCAAAATCTGGGTGGCCATCGTAAACGAGTTTCGTTCATGGACGACTTGATCGTTTCGATTGACACGTTCTCCACACGGTTTCAATTGAAACAGTGGCACAAGGAACGTGAATTTTACACAGAAGCTTGTTTCCGAATTCCTGGATATTCTGAAACTGTTCGTACGATGCGTATTCCTTTATTGTTCCGACGTGGCTCACGAATAAAGTAGCAGAATCTTGAGAACTGGTCCCAAGTGATCGTGTGGCCAAGAAGCGCAATTCTTTCTCTCGAGTGACATGAATCAAGTCTGTGAAGAAACCAGTCGAACGTCTTCTTTTTGCATTGAGAAATTAAATGAACGTGTCCCATTCTTGGTTAATTGTGCGTCGTAAAAAATTCGCAGAGAGCGCACACGAGTGCAACTCTCTGCGAATTTTTTACCCCTTTAATTTCTAAGGCTAAAGGGCTAACCTTTCAAAACACGTTCTTAGATTTTCAGCAGTTCGTCAATCGTTGCCTTGGGAAAATAAAACACGGCTGGCAATATGTTTCGAAGATAACTGACTGTCCACGGCTCGTCACTGGCGATGCTGGACTCCCAGCCATCGTCTCCTTTCAGATATTTTTCGTACAAGTGGTCCTTCAAGAATTCATCCAAGTCTTTGACGGGAACGACGAATTTTCGACCGCCGTTTGTCTTTGGCATTTCAAAAAACTCAAGCCGGAAACGACCGAGATCTTGTCTCCATCGAATGTGCTCGTGAATTCTATTTCACCAGCAACAGTTTCGC